>OX411547.1:38709058-39007683 GCA_948146395.1 Fragum whitleyi | reverse complement strand
GAGAGAGAGAGAGAGAGAGAGAGAGAGGATTGAGAGAAGTCGCTTTTTTGTTCCATTTTTCTCCTTTTCGAGCAATGTTCAACTATCGAATGAAGGATCCCCTTCTATCAGTGTCAATTATATGATAGTTGTATACTTACAACGGTATAACTCGGAGTCGAACATTCCTTTTCGGTGTTGAGTTATGCCTGTCCTGCGTTAGGATAACGAGACAAAAGTGTGCACCATAAGTTTAAAACACTTATTTCATTCGCTTTACACTGCAATGCAGGATACCAATTATCGTTCAGTCGCTTGAGATTTATTATTCTGAACGCATGGCTAGATTTTAGTTCCTCCCTAATGACCATTACCAATCCTGAGTGCGGGATGCAAACAACGTTTGCAAACGTTTAGAAAGTGTGTGATCCCGCTAAAACGGTCTTACGTTTCTGAAAATGTTTTTTGCGAACGTTTATTATCTTGTATGCAGGCCTTGCAGGGCAACCCTGCGCGCAGGATGGCAAACTTACGATTGTTTGGAAAATATCATTCCGCTTTGCACGTGCAACTTCATATGAAGTTTGTTTTATTGGGACAATACTCGTTGAAGGTCTGCTATTTTGACTGCTGGACATTACTTGGCGTCCAAACTGATAAGACTTTTTTCATTTGCTCAGTTTTAAACGACGTCATTTCCGGTTTAACAGATTTTCATCTTCCATACCTGTTTGAAATTGATTGATTTCGTTGACTTGCGAGCATGTCTTAATTTATCGATACAGTACCGGAGGGTAGCGTAGATTGGGACAGGTTAACCAGTCTATCGATTTCGCAACTTATTTGGACCTTTCGTATTTTCCATTTCTAAAGAGCAAAAAGGGGGATCACTCTGATCAAAATAAATAAGGTCGGGTCTAAAACGCTAAAAAGGCTTCCCGTCACATTTTTTTCTAGGCCAGTTGTCTCCCCAAAACTGCATCGTCCCTCCTTAAAGAGTAAGAAGGAACATTCTGACAAATTTTGTTGAAATATGTCCATAGTATACTGAAGAGACGACGTTTAAAGATTTCATGATCAAAATAAGTCTGTCCTATATTTTGTTTTTTGGTAAAAGAATCTTTTTATAACAATTTTTCATAAGGGTTACCGAAGGAACATTTCTGCCAGGTTTGGTTGAAATCTAACCGTTGGCTACTGAGGAGATGTTTATAGACTTCAGGGTAAAAGTGGCCCCGTCCTGCAACGGCTATATTTGGGGACAATCAAAATTTCTGAAGTAGGTTTTAACCCACGAAACTATCATGCAAATTCTCACTGTGATTGACCCAACGGTTCAGGAGGAGAAGAGGTTTTAAGAAAATAAGTGACGCACGACATACGACGGACGAATGGTATCGTAGTAGCTCTTTTTAAGCACGTTGTGCTCAAGTGAGCGTAAAATAGACAATATAAAAGTTAAACCTAGATTTCTTTTTTGATAAACTCGATTGAAACAAATAACAAATCTTTTCAATTTTTGTTTATAAACCCTGCTATTTGAGAACTTTGAATTATTTATTATTTTAAACGCCTTACATCGATTGCAAAAAAAGCTCAACAGATATGTACTACGTCATCACATATTTGTCAAATACCATATTTATGTCTCATTAATTATAAATACAATCAAATACAGAGGTTCTGTTCATACGGCATTCAATTTGGATTGAAAAAATACATCCTAGTTGTATTTTCAGCAACATAAGCTTTTAGGATACAAAATTTTTGAAGCATTTTTTACAAACGCTAATCTTGTGTGATAACCATGTGTTGCACCAAAGGTATGCGATTTTCAGACGGAAAACATCAACTAGTTTTACAGGATCTTGGAATATTTAAGCGATAAAATAAGTATGCATTGATTAAAAACGCAATCACACCGTATGAATTCGCCAAGCAGAACCATACATGATTGTGATAAGGCTTTTAGTTTCATACCTCAATGAAATCAGCAAATGATCTCTCCGTGTCTAATCAATTATTGTCATCTAGTAAAAATGGAAATGTTTCTCCAAAAGGAATAGATTTCTCACGGGTAGTATATTATTTTGAGACTGAAATCCACGCCTCCTACTTCACGCTTCAAAGTTAACACTTTACAGCTTCCAACTTAACACTTCAGACTTTCAACTTCTCACTTTTCATAACTAACTTCACCCCTCTTAGTTCACAATTCACAGTTTCGACTTCACAGTCTACACTTACGACTTACCACTTCCAACTTCAATATTAAAAGTTCACACTTCCAACTTCAATATTAAAAGTTCACACTTCCAACTTCACACTTCTGACTTCACACTTCATAGTTCACAGTTCACACTTCAAAGATATTATGCTTGAAATGTGAAGTGTAGACTGAATTTTCGAAGTGTTACCCCAAGTTTACGCTTCTCAATTCACATTTAAAAGATATAAATTGTATGAAGTGAGAAGTTTGAAAGTGAATTAAAGAAGTCACGTACGGTCTTAAGTACATTTGAACAAAGTAATTTGTCCTCTAGAGTGCACAAGAGATTTTTCTCGGATTTTAGCGTTTTTATCCTTCTTTCTCAAATCGACCCAATATCAAACCTCGCTGAGATATCATCTAGCAAACATTCTGAACAAGTTTCCAATAGTTAAGCCAAAAATGTAGATTCTAGAGTTGACACAGGGTTTTCATTTGATCTGACACCTCAGCCTAGTTTGATATTCAACTCAACCAAATTTCGATATATCATTTTGACAAACAGTCTGACCAAGTTTCAATCCAAATATATGAGCTGATAATGTGGCACATATAGTGCACCCAAGGTCTTTCTTATATATGATCAAATGATATATATTTAAGCAGACTTGACCAATTTTGAAATTGTCCGAGATATCCTTTAGACAAATAAATTTTCACACACATTCGAGACAAAATGTGGTCAGTAGATTCTACACAATGTTTTTTTCCCTAAAATTTGACATCTAGTCAAGTTTTTTAAGTTTTTTTTTTTATCTAATTTCAAAGTCATCAGATATTTCATTTTGACAAATGATCTGTCTAAACTTAGCGAAATTAGATCCTGTAACTAGGACTCAAAAGTGCCCACAATGTTTAATGGGGTTTTACCCTATGGCCTTTTTGTAACCCTACTGGACAAAAATTCGAATTTGTTCGTTGAAGACAATTAGTCTAGGAGGCAAAAATTGAAAATTTCGATCCGTTCAACATACCTGCCAGAAAAGGTTTGACTGTAAAAATGGAAAGATCCATCATACTGCAACACATTTAGGCACGTTGTAATGTCAAATTGTGGTAGCAGTTTTGTGTTAGACAGCTATGGTTGAACCAACCCTCCTCGAATATTATTCACAAGCCGTAATTCCTCTTTGTTCAAATAACTGTCTAAATATCATTATCAAAACGACTTAATGTAGCGTTTTCTGTCTTATTTATTTGAGATTGGGTGTGAATACAATGATAATTCAACCAATGATCAAAGAAATCCGTTAAGTTTGTTATTTGTCAGCAAACAATTACCCCACCCACCCAGTTAACATGGACCTACAGAATTACTTCTTATTAGTGTAATTTATATGTCCGGGCAACCTTCCTGTTGCATTTATTGCCCTAGCCATAGTATGCAGTTATAATAGTCTGTCATTTCAAGCTTTTGGAGATACTAATCTACTACAACAACAATAACAACAATAACAACAACACCTGGCGTATTCAGATAAGGTCCTGGGATTGCTACTCAATTGCAGCACATGGCGACACACTTTCAATTCAATATTAACTGTTCCCTGATTAGATTAACAATTGAATTTTTTATTGAGGTTTATCTAATACAAATGAAAATTGAATATTGATGTTTGTGCGTAGAGTTTTGGGCCGGACTCACACCCCCCTTCCAGAATACAACATAAAACATGTTTTTTACTATGAATGAATTCTAGGCCAAAAAAAGGAGAGTCGTTGAATTCGGCTCATCGACTATTAATAGCGGGCCGGACGCTTTTTTTTTATCATTTAAAGAAAATGTATTGGGCATAGCATTGGATGAATTGAGTGAAGAACATGAGTTTGTATGCGGAAAAAGAGAAAAGATTACCTAACTGTCATATCCGTTATCTGATTGTTTGTGGAAATGGAAAAAAAGCTTCTTTTTTATTTGCACTAAGTTGCGTGATCGTAGATCCAGTATGTATGAAAAATAATTTATCAATAGTATTCTGATGAAAAACAAATAAGACAAACAGAAAAAAATGAAGTGTTCCTGCAATAATTTAGTTTGTGTGAAGTTTTGAGTGGATGAATGTTGATGATATGAGTAAGTGAGTGACTAAGTTGAGTATAATGGAGATTGATAGAGGGTTTTGTGTCAGGTATTATTTAAAAATGAGTACTTGTTAAAGTATTTTGGGATAAATTGTCAGAATATGAAATGTTTAAAATGATCTCCCTAGAAATCATCCAGCAATTAAATCATACATGTAGGATTGGCTTAGATATTTGATTTTATATATCAAATTGAAAAATAGAAATAGTCCCTATGTTGTGTTTATCGTACTTTACTTCAAAATAGAGAAGGGAGGTCTTAGAAACTTATGACTAAAACAATTCGGCCTAGAGCCTTTCGATGTGGATCGCAGAATGACCATATATTCCTTACAAAGATACTTAAAATGATCTCCGTTGCTTTAAAGAACTACAAAAGTTGTACATCATCTAGTTTCAAAAAAAGAGAAAAAAATCTTTGAAACTGTTTCACAAACAAATTTCAATGTCGATAAGTAGTAGTGTTTTGTGGGTCTAAATAAGGTTTATTTGAGTCTAATTTAGCCAATCACAGTGAGATCTTTTACTTAGATAAAATATATATACCTAGATTTATTTGGCCCGAATTTGACCTCAGAGGGAAAAATACTTACATACCAATAACCGACATATTTCATCAAATAAAAAAACATATTACATTCATTACCATTTCTTATTTATTCCTATGAAAGCACATGCAAATCCGACTAAGAATAATAAGAATTTAGTCATATAAATAGCAGGGTTGAGATTTGGGACAATAAAACCGCGCTTTACTGTAGCGCTAGTGGTTTCAAATCGTCTTCTACAAAACCATTCAACCTGGAACTTTTTATCTTGCTAATTTCCGCTTCTGATGAGTGTTTCAATACTTAACATTTTCACTCAGCGCACTTGCAGACAAGAAACAAATTTGATGGGACATCATGTTTTAGACTGCGCTGTGTAACGAACCATGTGAACTGCTTCGGTTACTGGAATCATGTCTTTTTTTGACTTGTTAGGTTTTGTGCGGGCCTACATGGTTACCAGGAAAGCGTTTGGTGCATTCTGTGGACAAGCCATTCTTGATTTGTGACGGTCAAGGTCGTAATCTTTATTGGTGAAAATACAGAGCTCTACGTGGTGTACGTTGGTGTGGATACCGAGGTTCAGTAGTTAGGACAGAGGTATTTGGATCGGAAGGTCCTGGGATCGAACCCCCTCTAGACCGCGGGAATTTTCTTGAAAAATATATCTCCACCAGGTGAACAAGTTGTAACACTTGAGAGCCGAAGGCCAATGTGCCGTGGCTGTAAATAGCGCCAAGATTTTACAGCCGGCAAAGTGTTTCTAAGTGATTGAAAGTTAAGTGTATAGTCGCTGCCCGAACCATTGGTTTGAAAACAGACTATAAACTTTTTTTTTTTTTTTAGTTTTTTTTTTGGCTACTCTAACCGATGTGCGATATACGGATGAAGTTCGAAATAAAGAGTAATACCTTATTCTGATTGTGTTGGTGGTTATTTTATTGTAATGGACGATAATGCCTATTGTCTATAAGTAGCTTTAACGTGAGCAATTTTTTCGGATAGTCGTTCCCAAGATTTGAAACCAATCGAGAAAGATTTTGTCTAATTACGATTGGCGACAAACCGTTGACGTCTCCCTAAAGCTCACAAAGCACATATTCCAGCCTGAAATGGGGAATGGTAAAGAATTACTTAACGGCGCCACACATATTTGATAAGAAGCATGTAGATACCATATTACATAAATGGAGGAAATATTGAATCTTTTCTCTTAATTGATACATATTTTGAAACAATGATATGACTTCAGGCTTGTTATTTATACAACTTTTCCATTTACAATGTTTTTGCTTTAAATGAAGACTTTTTATTTACAGAATTTTGTAGCAGTATTTTAGACGCATTGAACAGAAAAATATTTGTAAAATCGAAGGGCATTATTAAGATGAAAATCAAAATGTTTGATATATACACTACGAACAGCAACGTCACTTCTGCCTTTTGTAAATAAACGGATTAGAAAGATCTATTTTTTTCACCCTGATGGTCCACTCTTCGAAAATTAAATTTGTAAAAGTATGCGTTATCTAATGGTGAATAGAATGAAACCTTAATGCTAAGAGTTAGTACCTTTTGGCTGACGTGTCGTGGGTTTATTTAGAAGTACCTTTTTGCCTGACATGTCATGTTTAACTGATAAGTAAAAATAAGAAGAAGCAATAACGATGTATTGATTTACAAAAATGAATAAATAAGTAAATATGTGAGATTATGAATTACTAATGCACCCTATTTTGTTCATAAAATATTTAACTACTTCTTATGTGTGCTCTATCACCTGAATTACTTTAAAGAAATCCCTATTTAAAAAAAATCGATCCAACCATCAATGTGATTATTACATGGATCTGTATGATTCTATTGGCAAGCATCCACACTCCCCGCCTAAATATGATCATTATTTAATAAGATAAATGATTTATGCCAGAATCAGAGTAAGATTGCATCCAGTTTATACGTCCAATTCTAAGATTTGAATCTCTTGCCAATTTAAGTTCTCTGCGTACACCAAACATACTTATGACCAATCTTATAGTTAGATACCAATGACCCTAACAGTTTAGCAAGGCGTTATCGAATAATTTTTCTAAAATCACCGTGACCTAACACAATTTCATATGTTGTACAAAAAATAGTCGGATAGATGAATATTCAATTTTTTAGATAATGTGTTTTTCATATAACAACTTCTTAGAGCTAAAGATGAAGATCTAAACTCAAATCATGTGCAAAAGAAAGTCTTTTATCTTAGATATGAAAATGTTTCTGATTGCTTAGTAAAAAAGAAGGGGGGGAAATTCGCTGATAAAATAACTTCCAGCTCATGAAATTATAGTATGATTATATAAATACTCTATAGATACTTCTCTGTGTACACTTTCCCACCGTACTTTTTTAGCTCCACTGGCCGAAGGCCAGCGAGCTATTGTTATGGCGAGGTGTCCGTCGTGCGTCCGTGCGTCCGTCCGTGCGTGCGTGCGTAAACTTTTCTTTAAATATCTTCTCCTCCTGAACCAATGGGTGGATTTTGATGAAACTTGGCTAGAATGTTCCTTGGGTGACCCTCTTTTAAAGTTGTTCAAGAAATGTGGATTGACCCCCAAATATGGGCGTTGCAGGGCGGGGCATATTTTGACCCCGAAATCTTTGAACCACATCTCCTCCTAACCCAATAGGCCAATTTTAATGAAACTTTACCAGAATGTTCCTTGTGTGACCCTCTTCTAAAGTTGTTCAAGAAATTTGGTTTGACCCCCAAATATGGGCGAGGCAGGGTCGGGCTTATTTTGACCCCAAAATCTTTGAACCTCATCTCCTCCTGAACTATTGGGCCCATTTCAATGAAACTTTACCAGAATGTTCCTTGGGTGACCCTCTTCTAAAGTTGTTCAAGAAATGTGGATTGACCCCCAAATATGGGCGTGGCAGGGTGGGGCTTATTTTGACCCCGAAATCTTTGAACGACATCTCCTCCTGAACCATTAGGCCAATTTTAATGAAACTTTACCAGAATGTTCCTTGTGTGACCCTCTTCTAAAGTTGTTCAAGAAATTTGGATTGACACCTAAATATGGGCGTGGCAGGGTGGGGCTTTTTTTGACCCTGAAATCTTTGAACGACATCTCCTCCTGAACCATTAGGCCGATTTCAATGAAACTTTACCAGAATGTTCCTTGGGTGACCCTCTTTTAAAGTTGTTCAAGAAAAGTGGATTGACCCCCAAATATGGGCGTGGCAAGTTGGGGCTTTTTTTGACCCCGAAATCTTTGAACGACATCTCCACCTGAACCATCAGGCCAATTTCAATGAATTTTGATTTGATTTGAATTGGGGTTTTACGTCGCTTTCAACAATCTCTCAGTTATATCGCGACGACTGGAGCACCTAACGATGGATTCCTGGTATTTCTCACACCAGTACTACCACCACATCCCTTTCCTAGCCTCCAGTTGCTATTCCACTTAGGTTTATGATTATCTACCCATTGGTGGAAGACAAATGTCGGAAAGGATAAGTGCCGCGGCCGGGGATCGAACCCGTGCGAATATAGACCCCTGGATTAGAAGTCCGGCGCGCTACCAACTGCGCTAATTGCCGCGGCCCAATTTCAATGAAACTTTGCCAGAATGTTCCTTGGGTGACCCTCTTCTAAAGTTGTTCAAGAAATTTGGATTGACCCCCAAATATGGGCGTGGCAGGGTGGGGCTTTTTTTGACCCCGAAATCTTTGAACGACATCTCCTCCTGAACCATTAGGCTTATTTCAATGAAACTTTACCAGAATGTTCCTTGGGTGACCCTCTTCTAAAGTTGTTCAAGAAATTTGGATTGGATGAGATCCACTGGATCAATAAAATTCAGGTGAGCGGTTTAGGGCCATTGTTTCAAAGTGATATCTACATTGTTTATTCCTTGTAATTTTACATATTAGTTAAATAAGTTCATTTCTTCATAAGTTAGTTTCAACTTAGAAAAAGTCAGAATTTCTTTTGAATGCTGTTCACTTTCATTACCTTCTTTTTTCAATATCTCTCTTTCAAATCTTGAGATTTTTAATCCAGTGGAGCGATACAGGCCCTCTTGCGCCTCTTGTTTTACATAACATTAGCTTTGGACAACACCTAAGGTTCTTGAAGTGATGATGACTAGAGTAACGATTGTGTTAAGAAGTAAAACAGTAAAATATATTATTAAAAATACATGTATCTCCAAATACACGAATCATTGAGTATTAAAAAACTTTTATGTGAGATTTTTTCAGCGTTTCTCTGCGTACACTACAAAATGCTTAATTATATTTATTTCGAAAAGATAAAGGAGCCTGAAAAGTTATCAAAAAAAATTAAATGCGATTATTAGGTAAATACGTTCATATATTTTTTTCAGACATTTACAAAAAGTCACATAGCCGTTATAAGGTGGTGGGTGGGGTAAATTAACATATGAAAAAGAGCATTTGCCATGATATGAGCATATTCAGAATTGTGTTTATTACTGTTCTATCGACGGTTCTCAATTACCAATTTTAACAACTCATAATTATGGCTCAAAAACTTCTTACATGGTGTTTATGATAAGTACTTGTGTTCGTTAGTCGCTATTTTTCTTCCATTATTAGCGCTTAGGGTATGACTAAAAAAGGGCCCGTAGCAAAAATTGTATACCACAATTTGATATTACAACGTGGCTGGCCGTGTCCAGGAAGGTCTAAAGATTACATTTCTGCAGTCAGACCTTTTCTGGCAGGTATGTTGAACCAAGTCGAAAAATAAGCCTCGTACAGAAAATGCCGCCTAGTCTAAATTGTATTAAGTTTAAATATATTTGAGCCAATTTTGGGGCGAATAGAGTATACTCCTGAGATTTGACCATTGACCTAATTTTTGACATTACTTTCTCGAGACCAAATTTCAAGATTGTTTGAGATATCATCTAGATAATCATTCTGACCAAATAACAATCCATTTGTGCAAAAACGTTTCCTTTAGAGTGCACACTTTTTTTAAAAAGTTGATCCCGTATCCAAGTTTTGACCCCAACCAATCAGTTGTCAAAATTATCAGAAATATAATGCAGATTTTAATCTTATCATTTAGAGGACATTGAAGCCAAGCATGTGGCCTCTAAACTTGATAAAGAAGTTTTTCTAAGATTTATCCCTTTGTTACAGAAGTTGACTCCATTTGATTCATTTGAAAATTTGCATGAGGAACCATAGAAATTTATAAATACCCTGACCAAGTTTAAAAATATTAGCGCCCAAAACATGGCTTCTGGAATACACAAGAGTTTGACCCATGATATATTTTAATCTACTTGATCAAGTTTCAAAATTGTCGGATATATCATAAAAACAAGTACTCTAACTTAGTTCTAGTGCATTTTGCTCAAGCATAAGGCCTCTTTTGCGAATACAAGATAAAGTTTGATGACGGACGAGTGACGATAGTCAGCGGACGAAGGACAACGAAAAGAGACCGACCATTAAGTATCTTAGCTTGAGCAGCTGGTGCTCAAGTGAGCGCTTTTTATAAATCCAACATACTATCTCAAACCTAAATATACTTTACTCCAAAAGAAACGTCCACAAAATATCAATTGAAATTATCAAAAATCTTTATACAAATTTTAATATTTCTTTGCTACATTTGGTAGAAAAAATCTTATAGCCGCATGCATGGGAATAAACAATTATGCTACTCGTGACCGTGTTCAAACAGTTATGCTTTGCTTGACAACACCATAAAAAATTCACAAGGCTGAAAATGGTTATTCCATAGTACAAAGCGTACCCATTTTGCAAGAGAGCTCAACCACAATGTCCACACAATAAATCGGTTTGAATGATCTTTGTTAACCTAATCACATTGCACAGTTGGAAAGTTGGTGGGGTAAGCATTCATTCTTTGATAATGGCAAAAGCCTGCCTAAAAGAGGATACAACTTAGAAATTATTACATACTGACTGTTATCGTAGGTTCGGCAATTATCAAGCGGACTTTCAAACTTCAAATTTCCTTAGGAAATTTAGCTTACAAGATACAATGATGAGGGTGTTACAAGAGTCGTCATGTTAACCAGATTTGTTAATCGTTAGTGTGCTTATAATTAACAGATCGACCACTTTAGTCAAACAACTAAACGGCTTTATGTTGGTATCTTTTCTTCGCAGTAACGAGCAAAGACTAAGATGGTTAGTTGCAACAGTCTTTGAAATTCAGTCAGAAAACTGTTCAAAGCAGCTTAAACGTTTATAAAATCATCTATCAAGTTAAAGGGGGAGTCTGAAATTTGTAGTGATAGCGCAACGCCTACTTTTAATTGCTTTCCTCCGTAGACCCAATTTTGGCTGATAACGTTCTTACATTTGTCGTGTGCAAAAATTTAAAGATTTTTAATCGGTTTATTGCTGGGTGGTGAAATGTCTTTCAATGCACATTGGGTTTTTTTGTTTTTTTTTTTTTTCAACAAACCTTTGTGCATTTGACTCCCCAAGCTTAGGGGGCACGTTTACTAAAATGGCGTTGGTACGGAAAGAAACATTGAACCTAACAATAAAACGAGAAAAAGAAAGTCTAGAAAAGAAAGTCGGTTTTGATATGTATTAAAATAAAGGAGCAAAACATTCATAAATGTTAAAGTTGCTAGGAGAACATATATTTTTGGACGTTTCTTGTGGAGTTAAGTATAGTTAAAACAAACGCGCTATCTTTAATCCTAAACCACTGTGCAAGAAGGGTAAAAGTGTTGTACCTCGCACCCCCCGTTGAAGAGTCGTCAAGTTACCTGGGGACCGTTTTACTGATTTTTTTACGAAAAATTAATCGGTAGTCAAAATCACAAATCGCACCTAGTGTTTTCATTCATTGTAAGATTCTGCTTTGCAACAGGGTCTGACCTACATCACACAAAAATACTCAATCACAATAAACCTATTTACCCTTCTACCCATCTAATTGCATAAACATAAAGATGATTGCATTTAGTAGCCCATTCTTAACACATTTTCAGGAACAATTTAAGTAAAGGGCCTTTCATGGAATATCCATACCAAGATTCAAAGACATAAGCTCAATATATTTGGGAGAGATTTGATTTGAATTGTTTCACGCCGCTTTCAAAAAATGGTCGGATAATGAGTGCCACCGTCAAAAACTGAGCCCGGGACCTTTTGAACGATAGTCCGACGCGCTACTAATGCGGTATGACGGCGGCAAAATTTGGGAGAGAAGATTTGTTAAGTTTTTCAAGTGAAAATACGGCCCGCCCTGACGACACCCCCCTTTCCAGCCGCATTTATAGGGCCATAAAATTGGTGACAAATATAACTAAAGGTGCACCTAAGAAGTATTCAAGTTTCATTGAAATTGATTAGTTCAAGAGTGGAAGAGAAAATTTTATTAAGATTTAAAATGAAATAACCCCGCCCTACCACGCCCATATTGGAAGGGAGGGGGGGGGGGGTAAAACTTCTTTAACAATTTAAGTAAAAGTCACCCAAGGAACATCCAGGCCAAGTTTCATTGAAATCGACACATCAATTTTGGAGGAGAAGGGGGTATTATTTTAAAGTGAAAATAAGCTCCGCCCTACAGGGCCCATATTTAGGGATCAATCAAAATTTCTTAAACAGTTTAAGTAAAGGGTCACCCAAGAAACATCCATGCCAAGTTTCATTAAAATTGGCCAAAGTGTTTGGGAGGGTCGCCAAAGGACCGTCAATGTCATGTTCCATTAAAATCGGCCCGATGGTTTGACAGCGTTTTTTCTCCTAGCTTTGGGAAAGGGTCCGAGACCGGACCAATTGGGAAAAATGCGTTGTTTTCTCAAAAATTGGGAATTTTCATTGTGACACTTGTTTTAAAAACATTACTTTTATTTATATCATTAGTATTCATTACAATAATATGTATAATAGAAGTTCCTATGCCTCTATAGTCATATCTTAACTGAAAAGCAAACCAAAGGGCCTTAAACAAGGAATCTGAACAAAACAATGACAAAGAATTAGTCTGATTGCTCTGGAATAAATGTTTTATATCAAATCTAAAATGTCACTGAATTTATTGTTAAAAAGATATCATGGTTAAACCTAAAATATAGATAAATCAAGTTCTATAATAAATTCGTGGGTTGAACATTCTTGGGTACGAATCAACAGAAAACAAATACATATTCAATCCTATTGTTTTTAAAAGAGCTATAAATGAATATTTCCACTAAAATCATAGAAACTTTTTAAACATATTTTCAAAATAGATCATATACTCAGATGTTCTACCTGCTGTAGAATGTTTGAGTGACAATTCAGGTTGGTTCTGAGAGGTGCCCGAGATCGTGAATAATAGTCAACTTTGTTTACGAAAATTAAACAAAGATAAACAATTATATTTTGGGTTATATAACAGGAAAATAATTTGCTTCAACCATGACCAAAAGTCCTTCCTTCTAGTAAGTTTTTTCCTTTAAAATTCATCTTACATCAATTGATAAATAAATGCAAAAAGATCGTCTACTGCAAATCAGGTCCAAAAATCGCAATATCTTGGCTTCACAAAAATATGCAGTTTTGTAATGTGATAACTTCCGGGTTATCCAAAATACACTAGGTTTCCTGCTTCGTAATTGTTTATGCCTATGAAATCGAGAACCATTTGACTAAAATAAACTGATCTTCGGAAATTCCCCTCTTGTTGACAAATTACAACACTGATATTTATTGCTAAAAGTACTTCCAGGTTTTCCAATAGGAAATAATCAAGGTTTATGTTTACTTCAAGAATTAGCTTTGAATTGGGAATTTCATTCTCTCATTTTGGGAAAAAATAGTAGTTTTCGTCATTGGGAACGGGTCCGTTTACCGGACCCGTTCAAAGAAGGAAAAAAAACGCTGGACTTTGGGAGGAGAAAATTTCTTAAAAGATTTTATAGTGAAAATAAAGTCAAAATAATCATAGCCCTGCCACGCCCATATTAAGGTGATAATATAAGTTTCTTTAACATTTTTAGGTAAAAGGTCATCCACGGAAGAAACATGTCAAGTTTCATTGAAATCGGCCCAATAGTTTGGGAGAAGATATTTAAGACTTTCACTAATAATAATACAAAAAAAGCCCCGCCCTACCACGCCCATATTTAGGGGTCAATCAAAACTTCTGTTACAACTGAAGCCAGTGTCTCCCATGGAATATACATGCCAAGTTTAATTGGAGTCGGTCCAATGGCTTGGGTGGAAAATTTTTTTAAGGATTTTAAAGTGAAAATAAGCCCCACCATGCCATTCCAATATTAGTGGGTAAATCAAAATTTCTTTAACAATTAAATGAGAGGGTCACCCGAGAATTTTTTCTTCCAAGTTTCGTTAAAATTGGTTAAGGAGGAGATGTCTGAAGAAAAGTTTACGCACGGACGCACGGACGCACGTACTGACGCATGCACGACAGACACACCGCCATGACAATAGGTAACTGGCCTTAGGCCAGTAGAGCTAAATTCGAAACTCAAAGGCAGATAAGATATAGGCATTGTATAATTTGATAATAACTCGCAGTTTTTACTGCGTTTTGTCGTCAAATTCTGGTATGCTAATAAATCTGCAAATGTGATCGCGTATTTCAAGCGCATTGACAGAAGTTCCGACAGAGAAAATAAATTTCTCAGAATGAAATGGATGGATATCAACCAAATTTCACTGGAATGGTCCTTGAGTGACCCTCAGTTTACCAAAAATTATTGTGATCGGATGAAAAATATGTATTTTATGGGCGGAGGACATTTCTCTTTCACCAATGAGGAGAACAATCAAAACATTAAAGGAAAAAGAAAGTACAGTGGTCTCGCGATATCTCGAACACACACGGGACCGACCAATTTTCTCGAGTCATCGCATGATTCGAGTAAATGCCAGTACGCAAAATTGTCCTCTATGAAGACGTTTCACTGCGTTTAAACTTACCTTTGCATATTTTGCCTTCAAAATATGCAGTACCTATGTAAAATACTCCGAGAGGAAAAGTTTTATGAAGTACAAGTGATTTTATGATATAAAACGATTTGTTAATTTGGTCAAAAAGTCAGCGTTGAAGACAGAAAAAAAAATAAAATAAAAAAAGTCGATTAAGGCGTCGGCGTCATTGTAAGTGGTGTCTGTTCTCTGTACACTTAGCGATTTTAATGAGAGGCATTATATCATGCATTTTCTTTCTTCCTTACAACATTTTCTTAGCTATCGTTTCTTAATGACAAAATTTTAGACGTTTTATCAGTCAATGATAGGATGAGGTTGCGAGCAATTCCTTCTTTTCTCACAATGTTTTCTTTTGAGCTAACTTCCTTCAAGACAATTAAAAATCAATGCATTTTTCTTTAACCATGTTTTGGTGCCGAACACTATTGATGGGTGACCTAAAATTTGAAACTACAGCTGAAAAAGTGTAGTTATGATGTTTAGATGGGCAATCTTCAATATCTTTCGTTATAAAGGTGAATGATTTGCTGAAATAATCACGAGGATGACTTTCGAAAGACTTTCAAATTGATGATGAGCATTGATTCGACAAAAATGCCAATTTGTTTTATTGTTGTTTCAAAGTCTCAAAATTATTTTCTGATCATTAAATTCCCGTCATTTCAACCCTAAAATGGAATAAGTGTTGCTTACAAAGAGGTGTGAAAACAAGTTGTCTGACTTGTCGAAACCCCGTGAAAAAAGGCCTAAAGGTATTCCTGACGATGGGCCGAAATAACAAATACGCGCTGTTAAGTTAATTTTGATGCAAAACAATAGATGTCAGAAAGGTGCGAACTCCTTTGCTCGAGTGAATGCAGTAAAATTTGACCACGGGACTGAGATTGCTGCTCGAGCGATCGAGCAATCGCGCGTTCGAGTAAGTGCAGTAATAACCAACAAAAAAATAGAGTAAGACGCGTCGGGACCGGATGGCGAGCTCGAGCTTTCGCTAGAATTCGAGATTTCGCCCTCTCGAGGTAACGCGAGACCACTGTAATTTTAGAGTGATGGTTATAAAATTTCAAAGTATGAGAGACCAAAAAACCATTTTGGTTACTCCTTTTAGAAGCAGACCCTGACATAGTAATATGTACTGAAACATTGCTACACAGTGTCATATACGAGCGAGAAGTGGTGCCAAGCAACTACCATATCCTAGCACAGAGAGACAGGCCAAACAGCCCACATGGAGGAGTTAACATTATTGCCAAAGAAAACATCCAAACTAACATCAAAATGGCTGTAGCTACTATTAAATGCAGAAATAAACAAGAACTTTTATTTGTTTCGCTTTACTGGCCACCAAATAGGGATCGGACATATATAAGAGACGCAAAAACTAAAATTTACAACATCTACAACCAATATCCAAAATCAACCATATGGGTTACTGGTGACACGAACCTGCCAGACATACATGTATATTGGAATAGTAACACTATAATATCAAATCAGTACAACATAGAAACCAACCAAACCTTCATAGACATGGTATATGACACAGGATTGGAACAAATGGTTAATTTCCCAACAAGCAGTAAAAACACACTTGATGTTTTTCTGACAAATAGACCGTCGCTTGTAACAAAATGCAAAGCAATGCCTGGACTTAGCAACCATGACATAGTGTTTATAGAAACCAGTGCACTAGCTGAAAAACTTCCCAGAAGAAAGATTAATCTGTGGGAAAAGGCAGATCTTATCAACATGAGAGCCAAGGTACAACAATTCTCTCTTGAATTAACAAGCAGCTTTGACACATGAACAGACATAAACCAATTCAAAGAAAATTGTGTTAAAATTGTAGATGAAAACATCCCAAGTAAACAAACATCCAGTCGATTTCACCAGCCGTGTATCAACAGGAAAATTAAAAGACTGTCAAACAAAAAAAAGAAGAGAGCATACAAAAAGATGAAAGCAAATAAAACTGACTCAAATAAAGACACCTTAAACTACAGAATAAACCCAAAGGGAAACGAAATAGCATACAACAAACTTGTAAATGATCTAGTGTCTTCAAACAATTGTTTGTTTGTTTAAATGGTTTTTACGCCGCTTTCAACAATTTCGCAGTTATATCGCGGCGACCGGAGCACCTAACAATGGATTCCAGGTATTTCTTTCACCTGTAGTACCATAAGCATCAAACTACAGAGCAATATACCTCTCATTTGTGTGCTACAAACTGCTTGAACACATAATACATAGCCAGAAAATGAAACATCTAGAACACCACCTTATACTTACCGATACACAACATGGCTTTAGGATAAAACGCTCTTGTGAGAGGCAGTTGATATTTGTCATAAATGATCTCACATACGACATGGAAAATGGATAACAAATAGATGCCATCCTCCTAGACTTCAGTAAAGCTTTTGACAAAGTTCCACATCGCCGCCTAGTACTAAAGCTCCGTCACTACGGCATCAGAGAAAACAACTTGGAATGGATTAAAAGCTTTATTGCCAACAGAAGCCAACAAGTCCTCGTGGAGGGCCACCTATCTCCAGTTGCACCAGTAACATCAGTGGTGCCCCAAGGATTAGTCCTAGGACCACTTTTATTTCTTCTTTATATCAAAGACATGCCAGAAAATGTAAAATCAACATCAAAACTCTTTGCAGATGTTCTCCTCTACAGAAAAATTAAGACCAGTAAAGACTATGCTTTCCTCCAAGAAGACTTAAACAAACTAGAAAAATTGGAAGAAGATTGGCAAATGGATTTCAATCCATCCAAATGTGAGACAATCAGATTCGCCCGTAAGCGAAATCCAGTTATCACCAACTATAAAATCCACAACGAACAACTGGCTACTGTACCATGCGGAAAATATCTTGGTTCTCTCCTTCATCAAAAACTGCTCTTGAAAGACCATGTTAGTTTCACAACCAAGAAAGCAAATAACAGCCTTGCTTTCCTAAGAAGAAAACTTATGAACTGCCCTCCTAAACTCAGAGAACACTGCTACAAATCCCTAGTCAGACCTATCTTATGCAGCCCCAGTCTGGATCCTCACACCATTATAAAGGTAAACAAATTAGAATCTGTACAGAGGCGAGCAGCTAGATTTGTTACTGATGATTATTATCAAACAAGTAGCACCACCCAAATGATCCAAAGCCAAGGATGGGACTCTCTACAGCGTCGCAGAGAAATGGACAGCTTCAAGGTGCCATCATTCTTAAGCACTTTTTACGATTTTATCCTGTACTGTATGTGGTATACTTTTGAGCCTCACAGTCACCTTGTACATATTCACTTCACCAAGTATATTGATGCTCCAGAGAGAGCCATGTACTTAACTCGGAAGAAGAAGAAGATCCGGAAATTCGTACAATTCGTTAATACAAATCATGGAAAGTTAGCTGTCAAACCAGAAATTGTAAAAGCATCGAATGTGACTACTGTGTAACAAACTTCTATTTACACTTACTCAAATTGCACTCATTTCTGGACCAACCCTCTTATGACCCGGCGAACTCTGTAAAATAGATATTTGAAAAGAAATAGGTTCCAGTAACCGGAAGTCGCATTTAAAATAATCTTCCCCAGGAAGGTAGAATAATCATTTTAGATTCAGAAAACGATCAAAGTGCGAAGAGTTTCGAACTTGGTATGTCTGCGCAATCCGCTCAGTCCGCTGTACACAAGTACACATGTGCAAATGTACTCATTGAGGTTGTCTTGTCGAGGCAGTTTTAAGTGAGAAACCACCACACAGAGATACATTGAGAAATAAAGACTTGAGACGGGCAATGCCACTTCTTATTTTAACCTCTATTCAGTATCTAAATGGCTCTCTTAACCTGACGGGTTGTATTATTTTTAAACCACTTACTCTTTGCAGAGTTTCTTGCACGTTTCTTTGATTTTTTCGTACTCTTCGTAACTGGATGAGTGGGAGTCGGAGCTAGAATCGTGAGAATGATGCTCGTAAGATTCTTCATCAGACGATCCATCGTGTGAATCGTGCGTTTTTTCGTAAGAGGAATCTTCTTTTGGTCTAAAAGTTTCTTGAATCTTTTCAAAATCTCCTTTCAAGATATCTGTAAAAGTCTTGTAAACGTGATCTACATCCTGGTCTTTCATATATGTCTCGTGGAACAACGCCCAAACAACGAGAATAGTTAACAGCCTCCTCGCCATTTCTAGTCTGAAACGATAGAGTACATGTACAACAAGAACTACTAGAGGTCAAGGCGGTCCGAATAACGCTCTACTGACAATTGTACCAAGGAATCCAGCCCTGCGTTCAGGATGGTAAAACTTTTGGCGAGCGTTTATAGATGATACCCCGCTTTGCACGTTCACATACGTGCAAAGCGAGGTGTCATTTCGAAAGCGCTTCGCTAACGTTTTCATCCTGAACGCAGGGCAGAAGATTCATAAATTTGCTTGGAGTAAAATTTAGGGAATTTTTTATGTGCATGTAGTTGAAAGGTCATAGTTTAGGACTAGAAAGACGACCATTCACCAATATTTTTGTCTAAATAGTTAAACGCTTGATTTATCAAGATTTTAGCAAATGTCAAATTTAAGGCAAATGGTTCAGATACAATCAGCTAATAAACATTTATTTGAAACATAAAACAGTCTTTCACCTAAAAGTTAGTTTTTAGCTCACCTGAGCACATCGTGCTCAAGGTGAGCTTTTGTGATCATTGAATGTCCGTCGTCCGTCGTGCGGTGTGCGTCGTGCGTCGTCCGTCGTCATGCGTCAACAATTTAGGTGTTTACGCTCTAGGTGCCACAAATATGATCCAATCTTCATGAAACTTGGTCAGAATGTTGGTCAGGTCACAAGGATGAACCCTATTGAAAATGGAAAGGATCCATGCCATATCACGGGAAAAGGGGCCTTAAAGACAATTTTCTTGTTTACGCTCTAGAGGCCACAAATATGACCCAATCTTTATGAAACTTGGTCAGAATGTTGGCCAGGTCACAAAGATGAACCCTATTGAAATTGGGAACGATCCATGCCATATCACGGGAAAGGGGGCCTTAATGACAATTTTCTTGTTAACACTCTAGAGGCCACAAATATGACCCAATTTTCATGAAACTTTGTCAGAATAATGGCCAGGTTACAAAGATGAACCCTATTGCAAATTAGAAGGATCCATGCAATATCACGGGAAAAGGGGCCTTAATGACAATTTTCTTGTTTATACTCTAGAGTCCACAAATGTGGTTCAATCTTCATGAAACTTGGTCAGAAGGTTTGCAAAGTCATAAGGATGAACTCTATTGAAAATGGGAAGGATTCATGCAATATCATGGGAAAAGGGGCCTTAATGACAATTTTCTTGTTTAAGCTCTAGAAGCCACAAATATGGCCAAATCTTCATGAAACCTTGTCAGATTGTTGGCCTGAAAATGGGAAGGATCCATGCCATATCACGTGAAAAGGGGACATAATGACAATTTTCTTGTTTACACCCTAGAGGCCACATATATGCCCAATCTTTAGATTCAGTCAGAATGTTGGTCAGGTTTCAAGGATGAACCCTATCGAAAATGGGAAAGATCCATGCCAGATCACAGGAGAAGGGGTCCTAATGATAATCTTGTAATAACTCAAAAAGCCACAATTTTGACCCAAAAATTCATGAAACAAATGGTTTTTGTGTAGAAATTATCTCCTTTATGACATCTGCCTATTAAATTGGTGTGATATCCCAGGGGTCAAAGAGATTCAGGTGAGCGATCTAGGACCATCTTGGTCCTCTTGTTTTAGAAAGTAGGTCTAAGGTAAAGCTCATTGTAATAGGTCAGGCACAGTCATCAACTAATATTGATTAATTACATAGTAAAGATTTGGCCATAATAATTCAATATTTTAGAAAGTATGTGAAAGGTCGGGGTTTGGGGTAAAGGGTTCAATATGATCCCAGAATCAAAGACAATTATCTACCAATCCATAAAATGGACTTAACCAGATCCTAGCCCCAATAATTCGATATTTAAGAAAGTATGTCAAAGGTCAGGATCAGGGGTTCATCATGATGCCAGACTCAAAAACAGTCATCTACAAAACCTTACAAATTGAATGGTAAGTAGTTCTAGACTTGATAAATCAAGGTTAAGGTCAGGGTCAAACGTTCAACATGATACTATAAAGAAATAAAGAAAATCATCTACCAACATACAGTCCTACGCATAATAAATCAATATTCAACGAAATACGCCAAAAGTCAGTGTTGAGGTCAAGGGTTAAATATGATGCCAGAATCAAAGACAATCAATTTCCGACATTTATTCGCATCATAAAATAGTTTAAATTAAGAACAATTATTTGTAACCGTCAACGAAAGTTTGGCACGCATAGTCTCAGATTTTTCTAGGGTTTTGTTTGTGTTTGCAGTCGTGTTCAAGATGGGAAATATATTCTTTTTACAGAGGAGAGCAAAAACCTGTTTTGGGCATTTAAGTTTACTATGAGTAACCACGGAAACAAAAGTGGTGAAATTCATATTTTGCATTTACTTAAGAAGTCATAAATGCATATTTTGAGATAATTATCTCCGAAATTTCTAAAGCCATTTAACCGAAATGTTTATATAAGAGGTAGAGCTACTTTATTTCGACAAGAACATAAATAAAATTACGTTGCCATTGCAACATATACTGAGTTCCATAAGAAAGTGTGTACTTTCACTTTTTGCATTTCTCTTGATTTTTAAAAGATAGAGAAAAATCATGGAGTAAATTTGATACCATAATTTAGTCAAGACCTTTTGAAATAAAAAGTCAAATCAGTTTTGGATAAAGTATCACATGCTGCATACGCACAGGCAGAACTTTCATTGGCGAGATTTGAACTCCTTACAACTTTTTCTTTGGTAAGAGCTATGTGTTGATGTTGCATTATAGAGTTTTAGAAGCAAGTCCAAGCCATTTCCAAACAAAAGTTTTTAATTTTTGTTCACACGTTACGTGTACGTCAACGTTAAACATCTCTACGTTGTTATGCGAGTAACTTGTCATTGAATGGTGCTATAGCGTTCTATGACATCTAGATTTGCTCATTAAAGGCCTTTTAAATTGTTGACATTAATTTTTATTGGAACATGAATGCTCAATCAATTCTAATGACGTTCTAAATCTTACAAGGTTCGGTTTTGTTCAACGACGTTTATTGGTAGTCAAACCACGCTGTAGCATCATGCATAAATGTAGTGAAGATGTGATTTTTATGCTTAGGAGAGCCGCAGAGGTTTAACTTAAAGCATTTTCAGACCAATTTTTAGTCTTACGCGTACATGCAAAATATGCAATCAAATTTCTCAATTGAGCAGAAAATGTTTGCTCATCGCGCGATATTTATTTTCAAATATTGTTCGCACATGCTCTTGGGGATAGTCATACGACGCTTCATGGCGATAGATTGTGTAATTTCAGTGATATTCAAAATTTAAAAGTGCACACTTTCTTTTGGAACTAAGTATAGGTGTGCATCGTTGATTAGAAACCAATCAGGTGTCTAAATCAAAGAAAATTGAGTAAATTTCACTTTGTTATCACTGTAAATGACATTTTATCCTTCCTTTGTATTGTAAACTGCAAAGCGCAAATGAGTTTTGAGTATATAGTATTTTTCGATTTATGAAATTATTTTTTACAGAAATACCGTTTAAGCGTTCTGTTCGCTCTTCTGTATGTCTGTCAAAAAGTCTGTCCTCATGATCCTCCAAATCTTCGATACTTACAGTCAGTTACATCGTGAAATTGACATTCATCTCAATCAAAACCATTCTAAATCACTCACTCAGTGCTACATTCATTCATTCCAAGCATTCACTCAAATCGATCAAAATTGATCCGAATTTCAAACAGCATACAAACAACAGCTACATTCAAAATAAATCGTAAAAATGGAAAAAAAATCGCGATTACACTGACATTATTGAAATAATTAGAGACTGATTGGTTCTTGAAGAAATAGGAAGCTATTTATCGAAATTATAAGCATATTTTATTAAAGGGAGGTAATCAATATCGCTAATTTTGTTCATCCTGAATAAAATTTGCTATATTAGATTACCTCCCTCTAATATCACTCAAAACTCGCTCCACACACTCATTCAATTTCATTCCAAAATAATTCCAAAATCATTCACCTTGTCAATTTCACGATGTTGTTAACTGTTATAGCTTGTCAATCTTTAATCCAATTTCAAATAACTTGGCGGAATGATAACTCATGATAGGACGAACAGTCACAATATATTTCAAGCTTGTATTGACAAGGTCAAGGCCACATTCAGAGGTAAAACTTTAGTCAAATTTCACTCTAAACTCACTGTTTTCGCCATATACTCAAAATGGAATTTCAAATAACTTATATTTGTTTGTCACCATGACTCAAGACATATGTTATTAAATTTGGTTGAAGGTCATATTAAAGTCAAAAACAGATTCTTTATCGTTTTTCCTAAAATATGCATTACTGTATTCTTTAAAAAAAAAGAATTGTCTCTTTTGTTTCAATGGTCACTCTCTGTAAACTAAAAAGCCCCCAAAAGGTTTAAGGTTTTTGTGTGAAATGTTTATAATATGTATCCTCTGTTAAAAGAAAATAATCCCCATTCTAAACAGGGCTGCAAACACATACAAAACCCTTCCAAAATGGGGTTGAATTTCGGTTTGTTGAAAGGCCTCTGACCCTATCATCTATGACCTTGAACTTCGTTGAAACAAAGAACTTATGGTGACCGATCAACTCGACCCATCCGCAACTCGGCCAAGCGTATGGTTGGCCGCTTATACGCTATATAACGGTATATTACCACTTGACAATCTCACCACAAACCAGTAATTTTACCGGAAAAAAACTCCTACTTTTGTTCATTCACTGTATTAGACGTTGTCAAGGCGGATCCAAATAAACGAATGACGTCATGATATTAGCACCCTTATAAATCACGTGCAAAATGACGCGCTTTAAGTCTTTTTTTCTCACTTCGTCTATTTTCTATCCAAAAAAAATTAAAAATAACAATGTTTTTGTTTTTCATGTAGGAGCGTTAAATCTTTCTTTTCGTGAACAACTAAAGTTATATTTTCTCTTGGGGCAAAGCAACCTTTAAACATATAGACGTCGCGCATCGGTTTTGCTTAACATTTGAAAACGCAAGTCCACCGTTAAGTTCTATCTGCTATTTTTTCTAAACCTGTTAGTTAATTTCTATGTTATTTATACCAATTAAATCACATGAAAACATTCTATTAAACTTTATTTTTAGGTGAATTTAGCAATCAAATTTACGTTTAATTTAAATTCTTTTCGATCAAAACTCCTAAATTGCGTCTGTAAACGTAACAAATTATGCATAGGTAGTTTTCTTAATAATCCTCAAAATGAAAAAAATAGTAAATGAATGTTGTAGAAAATCTTTCGATTTACGCGAGGACTGACATCATTTTAGTAGGTGAACTAAAATGACCATCAGAGAAATAACAAATAAAATGTTACAGATTTATTTAAAAATGAGAAAGTTGTAAAACGTCAACTTATAGAGGAAATTTGGCTTGAAAAATGGCATTTTTTTTTTCTAAATATTTTCATCATTAATTGGAGTTTTTTGGGGGGAAAATTCAAAATGAAAATATTATTATTTTTTTTTTTTATTTTTTTTGTTTATTTGGTTGAAAATAATAATATGTCATATACAACGAAGTAAAAATAGAAAATGTGAACTCTATAGCCAGTTTTCAAAATATTTAGCTGCCGCCTTTCATTATCAAAAGTGATAATCATAAATCATTTTGCATTTTAAAAGATTATTTTTTCGTACAATCACCAGGAAAAATTTCCTAGAGATACGATGAAGGATATTGAAAATATTAAGATTTGCTTTTGTGGACATACTTTTCGACAACGTATTATTTTTAAACGTTTTACGTTATATTACATTGTGCGTTGTGCTTTTTGCATCAACCTAAGACTAAAATGATTAAAGCTAATT
Organism: Fragum whitleyi; assembly: GCA_948146395.1. Classification (NCBI taxonomy): domain Eukaryota; kingdom Metazoa; phylum Mollusca; class Bivalvia; order Cardiida; family Cardiidae; genus Fragum; species Fragum whitleyi. The sequence goes on along the minus strand of OX411547.1, from coordinate 38,982,814 downwards.
GATAATAAAATTGCTTCCAAAAGAAAAAGTGAATTCTGTTTTATTAGGTATGTTACGTATTTAGCAATTAAAAATAAATACCCGTGGCAAAATCTACTCGCAATAAACAAGAAGCGTTTCCAAAAATACGGTGTTGTAATGTCTAAATGGCAAAACGACATAGTTTTTGTTATTCACTCGGTGAAAAATAGATCTTTCCCTGAAAAAAGGCCCTCTATTCATGCATACTGGAAAAGAAAAAAAAGGTTACAGAGAAAATTAAAATTATTCTTTGATTACCTTATAAATATTAGGTGAAAACAAACGCTGGTCAATGCACTAACAATACACTGTAAATAGTACTTTTCCACAAAAACTGTAGCAGTTTAAAGCTTATTTATTATTATTATTATTTTGTATATATTGTTTATCTATTATTTTTTTCTTTAATGTATAATCCAAAAAACGAGTGTTGCTTTGTTGCATATCAGTATGAATTATGTTGCAAATATCCATTATCTAGCTTTAATGCATATTTAAGTAGCAAAAATCTACGTTCTGATAACCTTGCATTGCCCTTGAGATAAATAATTATTTTTAAACTTAATTGTGACCCGTCAAACAAAAAGGGACCCTGTCCGAATACCAAAAAAGTAACGATTTGGTTTGATTGTGCTGACTACGCAATTGACTATGGTTTAACATTTTTGATTTTGAAATTCTTCAATGGCCATCTTTCTTCTTGCATAATCAATCTTTGAACGCGACCTCGGGTTGAACTTTGCCGGGGCCAATTTCTGGTTCAAAAAAATTATTTTGAGGAACTCCTATTTGGCCCTTTTCGCTTGACGGGTCAAAATATATCCAAAAACTTGCACTTATGATGCAATAATCTAGATCAATTTTAGATAAATTGAGGTTAGTTACCTAACAATGCGAATGTGGATCATATCAAACAACTCTTGTTTACCTGTCGCCCATTTAGACCATAACAAGTCAACCAAACAATTTGGTAAACATGGGAAAAAATTTGAATCTGTATAATCTATTTCGTTTTACGTCCGCACTTACGACAGACACAATGCAAAGACAACGTCCGCTAGTAGTCTTTAGGACGTGGAGGGTTTAGAGGAACATAAAACAAAATAGATATTGTGCACATCTGAGAATTACAGTTCTTACATGTCATCTGTTCCATTTATTTCAGGCAACGGTGCTTCCAAGCTTTTTCAAATTATCTTCTTACTTTCAAAAATTAACTTAACCATTAGCAAACGATAAGAAGATAGGAAAGCTTGTTATAATACAGATGAATTGATTGAATGGAGTTTTGATTGAATGGTCGCTTTCAACAGTATTTCAGTAATATCGCGGCGTCTTGAGCACGTAACAATAGTTTACTGGTAATTCTCTCACCAGTACAACCACCACATTCTTTCCTAGCCTCCAGCTGCTATCTCACATAGGTCTACGATTATCAACCTATTGCTGATAGACAAATAGTTGGAAAGAATGAGTGCGGCCGTCGGGGATCGATCCCGGGACCTCTAGATTGACAGTCCGACGCGTTACCAACTGCGCTGTGACGGCGGCGGTTATACTACAAAAGGGCGGTAAAAAATTTTCCTTAACGGACGTAAATGAAAAGCACGTGGAGTTATTATTTTTTAAAAAAAAATAGATATATCACGTTTATCTTGGTTTTCAACTAAAAATTTAAAGTGCATAATTATTGGACAAAGCCATTTCTTCCAATTAGAGCTATACCAAACAAAACTGCAAACACAATGACATGTGGCAGCCATATTGGTTTATCCCGGAAAATAATACAGGATTAATATAATTTACAAAATTGCACACACGTGTGGCAGTCAGAATGGGTTATCCCAGAAAATCATACAGGATTTATATTATTTACAAAATTGCACACACGTGTGGCAGTCAAAATGGGTTATCCCAGAAAACCATACAGGATTTATATTATTTACAAAATTGCACACACGTGCGGCAGCCATAATGGGTTATCCCGGAAAATTAAATAGGATTAATATTGTCTACAAAATTCCAGACACACGTGGCAGTCTAAATGTTTTTCCCGGAAAATCATACAGGATTTTTATTATTTCCATTATGGCATCAGGGGTGTGGAATTCCCATGCCCGACTTGTCCGACTCGGGCTTTTGTACTTGAAGACAAGTAAATTTTTCTAAGCCACTTGTCCAAGGACAAGTAAATACCAGGGCAAATCTTGGAATGTTACTTAAAATAATTAAGAGAGAAATCATCCTAATATTTATATCATAGGGTAGAAAACATTGTTTTTAATGAAGAAAATGCTGGATACCAGCATTTTCTTCATCAAAAGGCAATGTTTTTTTTCAAATTTTTCTATTTACTTTTTAGCGGACAAGTTCATTTTGATCCTGGACGAGTAGAAAATCCGCTTTTACTTGTCCAGGGACAAGTGGAGAAAACTCGTATTTCCACACCCCTGCATTATGTATTGTTTCACTTTTAAAATGAGCCTGTGCGTGACATTTCTAACAATTTGGAACTTTCCTGAGGTACAAACATTGAGAAGCGTTGACAGACTGTAAATATAAAGTTACCTGATGGTCTACAGATATTTTTGAGACCTTATCTATCTACTAAATGCATAGTGAAGACTCTGGTCAGACTGTGCGGATGCACAGGCTAGTCAGAGTCTTTGCTTCGCATATTTGAAATTGTTGGAAAAAATATCGTTATCACTGACAGTGAATGGGCGATATCCACGTGTTCAAAATATCGATCGTGAAAGGGTCCTTTAGATCGATAGATCGTTCGTTCGTACTGATCGGGAAAATTTGCAATATCATGCCCGCTTTTATCTATTTTTATTATGTCATTGTCAGATGACTTTATGAATGCGTAAAGCGTCATTCGAAAACGGGAATCATTATGTTTCCGGAAACAATCATCTAAATTCGGGAACCCAGCACGGGTGAACTAGAGGTTGCATATTGATTGCAAATGTGTGTGACCCGTCACTCGAAAAGGGAAAATCTGGGAATTCCGTAAAATAAATATTGGTTTTTAGAATTTTTTTTTTTAATTTTCTGGAAATTTCTTTCAAAACCATTTTACAGGAGGACTCATTGCAATTTTTATATTCATGTAGGTATATTGGTCTTTCTAGATCCAGAAAATAAGCCTAGTGCGATAAATTTCGACCCTAATCAGCCTGTGCACTCCGCGCAGACTGAGTATGTTCGACACTTTACGCTTTATCCAGATGGTTCATTTTTGCGTGATAGGTCACATATAAATTATTTTCGTTTAATAACATTTACAATAAGTTTTGAACTGTTCGGCTTGCGCGTTCTGCTCAGTTGAATCAAGATTTTTACTTTTTGTGCCTCCCACTATGTCCTTTGTCGTTTGACATGTCAAAAGAGTTATATATCAACGGTTTATCAAAATGCTCTACTTTATATTTTATGGGGTCAAAACTGATTAGTTTCTGAATGTGAAATCGCCCAATATATCTGTATACACCATCTTGACCTTTGATTACCAGCTTTAGCTGGTGAATCTATAGCATAGAACAAATTCAAAGCTTAGCTTCTGCTTGGATGAAAATGTATGATCCATGATTTTTTTTTATTCACCTTGCAGGGATGAGTCTAGGTAACGGGTCCTTGCATTTCAGGTTAAGGTTTATCAGCTTTTATACATGTGTATTTTCGTTTATTTATCGTCGCTACCGTAGCACATGCCCATATGAGCGACGCCCCCAGAAGACGGTTAGTTGTTACGGGAATAGTGCAAGGATACATGACGAAACTACCGCTGAGATCCGCCATGGTTCTTTAACGTGCTCGGTGTAAAGCACCGTCTCACGGGGCCTCGGTTTAACGTCTCATCCGAAAGACAATTAGTTTTTATTAGTGTACCAGCCCGTGAATCGAACCAACGCCGCCGAACTCCAATGGTTTTGAAGTCCGGTGCTCTACCAACTGAGCTAATCGGGCTGGTAACTTTTATACATATTTATTTACTCGCTCCATTTTTGTCAAACTTTTGTAGCAACAGGTTTTTGTTACCCGATGAAATGTGTTCAGTTTTTCTTAGCACAATAATACTTTTTGTTTTAGTAGACCGTTATTTCATGTTTTTTTACATTTTCTCACAGCAAGACTCTGATCTGTAGGCCTAATTTAATCTGAACACCAAAATATTTCGTAAAAATTTCGTGAATAACATTGTTATCCATTATATTCCTATTACATTATATCTACCACTATTTTTTATATCATTTGTGTAGTTCTGTAATTCAGTGAGAGAAACAGCCATTCCATTTGCCAGGGAACACGATGAATCATTAATTCAAGACATGAAGTCGTTATTGCCTAAAATTGACGTCATGTTAAAAATCCATAGAAAGTTTGACGTCACACAGGATTGACACCATCAAGGGAACTAACACAAATTATATATCAATTAAAATTTCATTCTGTTTATGAAACAGATGAATATTTACACAAGCTAACTGATTAGTTATCTCAGAACCTTAACGGTTTAGAATAAGGACAGATATTATGAAACACCTAGACTGACATTCAGTCCCAGAGTTTAGATTTAGATCTAAATCTAAACCTATAAGTAAACAAGGTGCATAACCACTTTAAACAACAACCCAACCACACACATATATTGAGTTATTTTTCTTTTATCTGAAACTCTTAAATCAGACTTATAGACATGAAACATTTTTTCTATCTTTCTTTTTTATATATACCTCTATTTAAGAGACTGTCACCAGTCTATGAAACACCCTGTACTATCGTGAACTCCAGCCGCCGCGATAGAACTGAAAGGTTGTTGAAAGTGGCGTTAAACCCAATTCAAACTAAACAAACCCAAGAAATATTTTAATGTCAACCTGAACTCTCCAGTAGTTTATCTTTTATTTTTTATTATATAAGGGCGCAACCAATAAGGCTTGAATTCCTGTCCATTTTTGGACACGATCTATATAAACTTTTAGTGTAATGGTCGACAGCGGGAAATGTAATATTTCCCTGTAACCATAACGACACAGCTAAGGCTAGACTGGAAAGCCTTACCCATCTAATCTACCCCCGACAATGCATAGTAAAATTATGTTTTCCTGTCCCAGTATCGGGGATAGCGTAGAAGGGAAAGGCCGAGGGGTCTAATATTGATATATCTATGGGCAGTAACCCGTTATGGAAATCCAATATTGATGGCCCAATATTGATATCATCTTTGGTGCTCGTGAAATTTTAAGTTTGTGAAAATTCTCAGTTAAGAATGAAAAAAGTTTTATAATCTATGGCCCTGATTTGTCAGTGATATTATCAATCTCACAGTATACGATACTGAAAGGTTAAAAACATTTATCATGTATTAGCACTTTAATTCTTTTATCGGTCAATCTTATGTAAACGAGAAAATTTGTAACGTCATGTTAGTTTTTTTATTCTATTTCAACCGTTGAAGGTGACTTTAACACGCTTTGAAGAAGCATTCAGGGACACCATTCAAACTTAGGGAAACAAATATTTGGGATTTGATCCAGCGGCAGGTCAATAAGACGTGGTCCAAATGTATATATGACCCGTCACGCGAAATAGACAATCTGGGTAATGCTTTAATTAACAACTCTAGTCAGTTTGCGCTATTTCGCACCTAGATAATTTCTGAAACTAAACATGTCTCTTCGTCCTGTGAAAAAAGAAAAGAAGCAGATCGTCCCTTTTTGCTTATATATATGATACACATATATTAAAGTAGATGGATTATTCTAGATTCAGAAAATTCACATCATGATTCAGAGGTTTTTGTTCTGTTCGGCCTATCCGAGTCGTGAAACCAAAGCCTGATCGATACTTTTTGGCAATTTCCATAATGTGACACATCGTGAAACTTCTCATTCATAACAGTTCGAAATTGCTCGCTCAGCGCTCTAATCATTCATTCAAAACACTCACTCCAACCACTCAAAAACGATCCAAAATAGTTCAAAACCGCTCCGGAATCGTCCAAGACGATCAACATTTAATTCGAATCGATCAAATTATTCTACAAATTTTATTGGCTGGTGTAAATTTTAAAGTGCCTGATTGGTCCATGAAGACACACATACAGAAAAGGGACGTACTTGTATAAAAGGGGGGTAAATAATATCGATAATTTTGTCCAATTCGTACGAATTTAGCGATATTTGATTACCTCCTTTGACTTGCACTCAAAACTCGTCCAACGCGTTCATTCAATATCATTACAAAACCATTACAAAATTATTCATTTTGTCAATTTCACAATGCTGTTAACTGTGTCATTATTACAACCTTTCCTATACTCCAGTATCTATCTAGTTGAGGTTAGCGATTATCCCCCTATTAGTGAGCGACAAGTGTCGGAACGAATATGTGCCGCCGCCGGGGTTCGAACCAACGACACTCTTGGTTGAAGATTCGGAGACTCAGGCGTGTTCTACTAAACATCTTACGATCATTCTTTGCGTATGTCCAAAAATAAACGATTCCAATGAGAAATTGCAAGCCAGGATCTAATATTGAATGAGAACACTAGGTTCGATTTATGATTTTGACTTACGATTACTGATGGTTTTGTCGTAAGAAGTTTTGTAAAACGGGCCCCTGGTCCACGCTACCAACTGCACTATGGTGGAGGCTTGACATGGAGATCGTGTACTTTTGGTTTATCAATGTGCTCTACTTTTTCAGGGTCAAAATTGATTTAGTGTATGAATGTAGAACAAACAGTCTTAAATACATGTAGAGTGTTGTCGGGTAATCTCGGATAGTTTTATGTTTCTCCAAAGCTTTGGCCAGGGACATGGCTATTTTGTACTTTATTTAATACTTCAAAATAATTTGGGGGGGGGGGGGGGGGAGTACTTATCTGCATATGACATTAAATCTTTTGAAGGGGGATGGGCGGAATAACATTTATTAGATAATACATTGTGGGGAAAGCTTTCAGTTTTAATTTCCTGCCTTTCTTCATCTTCTTCTTTCATGAATTATTGACGGACACAACTGTTTCGCTCTGTATAATTAGGCTCCTTTCTTTGCTTTAAGAATCATGAAATAAACTTGATTTTTACTTGTTCCAATACCTGTACGATGTTGCCGCTACCAATAACGCTTTAACCTTCAATACGAAATATTGAGGCAAACCCAAAAACAAATCCAATCTGGGGCCTCTTTCAAGAAAGGTCCTACGATTGAAATTTGGTCGTATCGCAATCGTACGATAAAAATTGGCTTTCAAGAAACTTTTTGACTTTCAATAAAGGCGTCGTATCGTGAAATCTACGATAAAATATACGACAACTTCAGACCAGTCGTAAACTTTACGATTTTGTCTCTATGAGCCTTAAATGTTTTCGGATTCCTTTCTTGCTCTCGTGGATGTTAGAACGATTATTTAGCTATGCACATGCCAAATTCCCAAAGTACAATACAGTGTAATAAAGAGATATATTGAAACAACAGATGCACCATCATTTCAATGTGTGATTTTACCCTGCGATAATCGTACGATTGTCGCAGAATGTTTTTATAGTGGTATTCGGTTGTTTATTTACCGTAAGAATCGACCCTTTTATGATCATCACTGAAAACGTTTGCTTACCCTTACCCTTGTGACACAGAAAGTGGGAGATACCAAATCAATAGATTTTTACGCATATATAAATTACTTACTTTAAAAAAAAAGAAAAAAAAATACTCTCACATTATGCAATATGGATTCCTGTGTTTCATGCTTCAAGTATGACATAAATTAAAGGGAAAATTCCACAGCCTGTAGTCAAAACCATACAATTCTGATAAATAGGAGGATTTCTTATTAACAACAACAACAGCATCATCATCACCATCATCATGAACAAAACCGCCACACTCGATATTTTTTCTCTCTCTGTTCGTCAAAGATGAACTGAGCAAATAATCAAGCAGATACAATAATTGAACGGCGACATTGAGTCAGATGAAACATGTCTAAGCTTCGTGTAACTGTTGTAGTTACACTGATACGACAACGAGCACTGTACTAGAACCGAAGTTAGAGTTATCGGTAATTTTGAATTAAAGCGATTGAATATAATATCCATCTAAAGTTCATTTCAATACTACCCCTCTATAGTTCGTTTCAATACCTTCCATATAGGCACAGAACTATACGATTTGAACAATTACATAACAAATACATACAAGAAAAAATGGATGAGCCGTTTTCATTTTTTCATCTTACCCCTTTAAAAATGTTTTATTCTTATACATGCTTATACTTCACCAGAAAACAACCAACCAACCAAACAACAATGATAATAAAATATAATGATAATAAAGTCATACACCGAAAACTTAGTGCAGATGATCATTAACTAGAACATGTGCTTTTTTACAATGCTCCACATTCGGCGCGACAGTCGCTTTACTTTCATTGGAAAGGGAATCGACAGTGTAAACTAAAATAACTATGCAATTATGAGCACTTGCATTATTATTATGACAAAGATATTTAGATTTCGATGAGAAAAGTGTAGTTCAACGAATTATGTTTAAACAAACTTCGTTAAATATGCATTAATATACAAGTAAAAGGCTTTTCTACGGTCAGTTTGCTGATTTACCCTTTTTGGTAGTTTAAAAAGCGGACAATATACCCACTAATGCGGAAGTTTTTATCATATGATCAGCACGTGCAGATGTAAAGATCAACTTTACGATAATCTTATGAGGTCGTATAGTTTGCGATTTTCAACGATATTTTTGTGAAAGCCGTTTACGACCGTCTTAAATATAGTCGTACGATATTTATAAGATAAATCGTACGATATTTTTCTTGAAGAGGCCCCTGGTGGGGCAAAGTTAAAAAACGCAGTGGTTTTCCTCTCTATCGTTTAGAAATCCTTTCTTAAATCTTATAACTCATCTGGACTTGAAATAAATTGCAATTTGAATTTGTTTGGCCAAAAGTATATATATTTAGATAATTCACACATGATTTGGCCTACAGAGATGTTTTGAGAGTATTCCATAATGTCTTACTCTTTAAAGGACGGAAAGGAGGTTTGCTAAATTGTTCTTTCCAATCAGTCACCTTTCATATGATATCACATTGCCGGGTTGGCAACATGATACTTCTTCAGCATTGTTTAAAGCACAGTATCTGGTGGAACTAAAGGGGAGACCGTCACGGGGCCACTTGATACATCAGTGTACATTTCCTCATTTTTTGACATTCCTTTGATTTTCATTAGGAAACCTTGGTCAATATTGTGAAAGTTTATGAGTGCCGAAATGTTGCAAAACTATCATAGTAAAGAACGGTTCCACTACCTTAAAATACCACTTAGCACAATCAACCTGAAATGACGATTTCGACGTATATTGCATTTACGATCTGTTCATTATTTCATGATTTCCTATTTCATTTTTCCCTTCTAACTTATCGGTTCAATTATTTTATGTTTTTCAGCATCATTGCCATCAAACGTTGTCGTGAGCCGGCATGCGCGTACTCGACCCGGTTTCGGAAATCATGGCCGAAAAAGCCGTTATGTGATAATATATAATATTTATTTAGTCTAATTAATAATCGTAGTACTTATACGCGTCCCATACATGGATTATCAAAATCTCACAACTACAACTTAATATTCAGAAAAGCTGTAGTTTCGGGGGCCAGGCTAAGGTGACAAATGCAATAATCATGACTGGCTTTGAAAGTTTAAACACAACAATGACTTCTACGGTGACCACGTTTATCAACAAGCCCTGGTCTACCTAACTCAATTAAATGCTTTTTTTCATGTATCAAACAAGCAAACAGATATCATTTACATTCGTTGAAAACCTTAACACCATTAGGCTCCTATCTACATGTCCGCCTCGTACATTGAGATTAAAAAAGGAAATAGAGGGAGGTAACTCAAATTGTGAAAAGGGAGATCAAATTTCAGTTACTTTTCTTTAATTAGATCTTTCATATTTCATTTTCTTTCATGCTTTTACATTATACATGTATGGATAAATAAAAACCCCGTTTATTTTTGAAATTCCTTGGGTCTCTTGCATCACCATTTCAATTTTTCTAGTTACCAGTTTTGGGTTTTTTCTGGTTGAGTTTTTGCATACATTTGGTTACAGGGAACCATTACAATCTCCCGCCATCTGTCACATTTTGTCCAGGGAATTAACGGTGAAGTAAACAAAGATAAGGGCGGCCTCTGATTGATCCATAATAGATAAAGATCATATCTAATCCTTTATTTTCGGAAATTTATATTGTTTCTACAAGTTTGATACAAAATGTAAGAGGTGATAGTCTATTTCGGGTCTTGAGAGGCATTTTCTAGACATCGGGGTATTTTCCGGAACCGACTGCGAAATTCGGTGGGTGGGGAGGGTTATCTTAAAAATGACGTAATTACTCATAGAAAAAATGGATCATGCTATATTCAAAATGGTCTATTTGGATGCGCGACAGATTTTTCTTTAATTTGATATAAGGCTTGACTTCCTGTCAATTTTTGGGGATGAGCTATATAGGCTTTTGTTATAATGGTCGACAACGGGAAATGTACTAGTTCCCTGTAACCATTTGGTAGTTGGCAAAAAAAGATCCGAAGTCTAAACATTGATATATGATCACGTGATAAAATACTTGGAATACCTCGGATATTTCTATTGGATGCTGTAACCCCAAAATGGAACTGAAGCCGTGTTAATTTAATTGCACTTCTTTGTCTTTTCTTCAATATTTGTCGCTTATCTGAAAGGTAGAGTACATGACAAAGGGGCTAAAGAACAATATCTTGTCATTTACCTGAATTTCTTGATCAGATCGTGGTTATAACTCATGTTTTATGCCAATTTCCAGCATCAATGAGTCTGAGACAAAGTGAATTCCTCCCCTATTCTTTTAGTCTTGATGATAATCAGATTAAAGTTTCCAAAGATCAATATATTCAGATTTTAGATCATTGCTCTCTTCATAAATAGATGTTTTGTTGGAAAGGACCTCGCAGTAGCATTGTTGAAAGTAAAAAAAAAGTAAATAATACATACATGTGATATTTCCATGGGGACTCGTAGGGAGATTAAGACCTTTTCATAGGAAGATTGGGTCTCAAATAGGGAGATTTTGCATAATGCGCGTTGTTGCTAAAAAAGAGGGTTTTCGCAAGACATGTCAGGACCATAAATTGATTATGATACCTTCCATACAAGTTTATTTCATTTTTTTTATTTGTAATTATAAAAGGTTATCATTTAAAGTATTTTGAGAGAGGATAGTATTGCAATGCTACAGAATTTGGCCTTTTAATTTCAGAGATATAGATGTTACTATTTATTTTTTAATTTCTATGCAATATTCAGGATCCAACAATATGGGTTTTTTTCAAAGGAGATACTCAGTAGAAAATAATATCTTACCAAATTTAAAAGATGAAGGCAATTTAAGATGAAATTGTTATTTTTTCTCTCTTTATTTTTTTTTTGGTAATCTAGAAACCAAAGACACAATGCTTACTTTTATTGGAGAGAACTTTCAAGCTGATAGGTAGTAAAGAATTAGGTAATACTGCATTTATGCAATACTGCTTTATGAAAAGTATGAAATTCTAGGTCTTGTAATTTGAGACCTTTTTTTAATCTGTTGCCATGGCAACCAGACTTCTTCATGATTTATGATATTCTGTGAAATATTTTGAAAGGACTTATCCTAAGGATTATCTCTGTGTAGTTTGTGTATGAAATCCGATGACTAGATTAGGTTATTTTTGGAATTGTTGACGGATGGATGCGTGGATTAACGGACGGACGAAGATACAGACCAATAAATTGTAACTGGCACTAATTGCTACTGACCTATGCTAAAAAATGAATGGTTGTGATAGCAAAATGACGATAAAAGATGAAATTACAGATAGCATATTCCGAGTTCTCGGAAGTTGAAGAGGAACACGGTAGATTACGGAAAATAAAAGAGCTACCTCTCTGCAAATGAATCCATGTTGATTGGCTTTATGAGAACAGTGCTCCAGCTAGCCCCTTTCAGAAGGGCGCCTGCCCTGCCGTCGAAAATCGGAGCCCTGCCCTTTTTTCCATCGCCCTGTCCTAAACCAGTCCCTAAATTGTAGCTCTACATGTCAAATCAGCGATTATCTAAATTTAACGCCTTTTCTCGATCGAATTGCAAACTTTGACGTGATCGCTGAAGCGTATAATCAACCCGCGAAGGCCATAACTAATTACGGCCAGTAGAGAAGAAGGGCGGGACTTTAATCGGCAAGTCAACCAATCACAACGCGCGATTCTTTATGGAGGAAGCAGTATCCGATAATCTGTGGATGGAAATTAGCGCGTGCCCGTAAACCAATTTGACAGTCAAAAACAAACAGCGATTATCGAGTAAATGCTTATGATAAGCTATTAACGAGGTTGAAAAGGGGTAATGATCAACCTTTACACCCTTCATAATGAAATTTAGAGTTGTTGGAGGTCTCGGGGGCATATATTTCAATCCCAAAAACCTGTTGTTTTTCCCCGTCCTTAACATGTGTGTGTGTTCGAAAATTTCTTCAATTTGTCATCTTCGTTACACTTAATTTGAAAAATAAAGACATGCAAAAGCATCACACATATCGAAAGGACTCAATTTAAGACAGTAGATTAAGGTTTATTACCGTTGACTGAGTTAGCAAAAATGAACTTTCTTGTCTGCATGTTCAGTAATTCTAATGAATAAATGCAAGTTTGCCTCATTAAAATAAAATAAATAAAAGAAAAAGTTAAAAAGAAACAAATGAAATTAAAGAAAAAAAAGAAAAAGAAAAAATTAGAAAAAATAAATAAAATTAAAAAAAAAAAAAAAAAATAGAAAAAAAAGATAAAAAAAATTAAAAAAAAGAGAAAAGACTGAAGCAGGGGAATATCTGCTGTAATTCCATCTAATATTTCTACTGCCACCTACCTGATGAGACCCTTGGAGGAGTTGAAATAGTCACCCTTTTTTAATACCAAAATCCTTTTTTAAACTCACCAGAGCCCATCTTTAAGCCCTTAAAAATCAAAATTTTTTGGGGGGTCAATCCCAAACCCCCCTTGTGCAAAGGGGACACCCCCTCCAACACCCTCCCCCTCCTCGCCGCTTCACAACTCAAAAGTGCCCTTTCAGTGCACTGTGCACCCTGCCCTTTTGGAAACCTAGCTGGAGCACTGGAGAAGTTCTGTGTTAGCAGTAAAGAGCCATTCCACAATTTTCTATTCTCAAATCTGTAAGGTTTGTGTTGTTTCAAGTTAAAACTAGAATGCTTAATGCTTAGAAGACGTTTATTCTTAAAGAACTAGCCAAAATGATGGACTTTGGTATAAAAAAAAGAAAGATGTTTTTAATAAGGAAACAAGCATTTACAAAGTGTGCAGAAAAAGGAAGGTGTGTGTGTGATGGGGGGGGGGTTAAAAATTCCTTACTTCGTAAAAAAATTCCTGAAATTCAAACATGGAATAACAAAAATTCTTGATTTTGGCCCTTATTAAGAGCACTGCCGGTAATAAGATTTGGCCAACCATGTTAACATCAGATCTTAAAACTGATCAGTAACCTTTCGATTTGAAAGCCGTTGGTACTCTGGATAATTTATTATAAAAACAAATATCAAATATAACTTTTTTAGCTCACCTGAGCACAAAGTGCTCATGTTTTTTTTGTGATCACTCACCGTCCATCATCCATCTATCTGTCTGTCGGCTGAAATAATGTTGAAAGCGGCGTTAAATCCCATTCAATCAATCAATCAATCTGTCTGTCGGTTGGTCATTATTTTCTTTAAATATCTTTTCCTAAACCACCGGCCGATCAAGATGAAACTTGGCAGGGATGTTCCTTGGGTGAAGATCTTCAAAATTTGTTAAAAGAATTTGATTTTATCAAAAAACTCTAGTTGCCATGGTAACAGAAAGGCCAAAAAATGCTGAAAATCTTAGAAAAAATTCTACTCCTCTTAAACCACTACACCAATCAAGCTGAAACTTGACAGGTATGATCCTTGAGTGAGGTTCTTCAAAATTTGTAGAAAGAATTTAATTTCATCAAAAACTATGGTTTCCATGGATGGTTGAAAAAATTATTCTCCCCCATAACTGCTTGGCCAATCAAGATGAAACTTGGCAGCGATGCTTCCTGAGTGAAGCTCTTCAAAAATTATTTAAAGAATTTGAATTAATCAAAAACTCTAGTTTCCATGTATGGATTATTGAAAATCAGCCAAAAATTGCCTAAAATCTTTGAAAAAACTCTTCTTCTCCCAAAGAATTAAGCCCATCAAGCAAAAATTTGGCAGGGATGATCTTGGGTGAAGCTCTACCAAAGTTGTTAAAAGATTTTAATTTCAGCAAAAACTCTTGTTTCCATGGTAACAGATTGATGGCAAATTGCTGAAAATCATAGAAAAGAATCTTCTTCTTAGAAACTATTGTGCAAATCAAGCTGAATCTTGGAAGGGTTTATGGGGTAAAGCTGTACTAAAGTTGTTGAAAAGAATTTAATTCCATCGAAAACTATGGTTTCCATGGTAATGCCCAAATTGTTGAAAATCTTATAACAAATTCATCTTCTTCTAAACCAATGGGCCAATTAAGCTGAAGCTTGGTAGGGATGTTCCTTGGGTGAAGCTGTACCAAAGTTGTAAAAAGAATTCAATACAATCAAAAATTCTCTTTTCCATGGAAATGGAAATGTAAAAAAAATGCAACAATTCTTTGAAAAAGTTTATTTTCTCCTTAATCATTTTGCCAATCAATTTTAAACTTGGCAGGAATGTTCTTAAGGTGTAGATCTACCAAAGTTGTTGAAATAATTCAATTCCATCTATAAATTTGATTGCCATGGTTACAGAAAGATTGAAAATTTATAAAAAAAAAAAAATTAAAAAAAGTTAAATTTCAGTAGGCTGAAATTAAAGTCTGTTTCTTTCAAAACCAACCTAAATGTATATTAGATAATCTCTGACAATTTATGAGTTGAATACTCAGGTGAGCGAGAAAGGACCATCATGGTCCTCTTGTTTTCATTTTCATACCGTTAAAACAGCCACAATTATAAGCAATAAATCAGAATGACAAAATGTACATGTATGCATGGTCAATTCTAATGCAGACAATGTAATCATACACTTCTAAGATTGGGTTTCTGAGTGAAACTGGATGATTGAAAAAAGAAACCTTCGCTTAGTAGCGAATTTTCTTCGGACAAATAGGTGTTCCTCTGTATTCTCAAAATTTTCAATTCTATAGAATGCACCTCTGGTGCCTTGCAGGTAGTGTCTGATCTAGGACACACAATTGCATTAAGACTCCAAAGCATGTCTGGAAAGTTACACAATTTTTCCTGAAAGCGTTGGAGCAGCGCGCAATAAATCAAAGAGAATTTTCAATGCAGAATGCACTGATGGCACTATTGTTGGGACAAAGTGCTGGTCTGCTTTGTGTCAGAGCTCTAGTTTTTGAGGGGGGGAGGGGGGCTCAGAACCTATAAGTTACCTAAAATTCTTGTTTTGTCTCTGCAGGTTTAAGGAAGTTTAAGGAATGGTGTATTATCCATGTGAAATCATGAAAAAGAGGCTACTACAGTACTGATAGCATGGGCTAGGACATCTACTGCCTGACAAAACTTCAGAGAAATTAAATGGCTAGCTGTGCCAGAAGGTAACAATTTTATCTCTCGTTGATGCAGGGTCTAGAAAAGGTGGTCTAGAAATATCATTTTAGCCAGTGTGTGACATTTCCATCAATTTGATATTTGCGTAAGTTGCCTAGACAGCCCCATATTGAAATTAAAAGATTGTCTTTATGATACTTTGAAAACTGATCTGCCTTCAAAGGACAAAGTGAAGATCCTGGAAAGTCTATGCGGATGCACAGGCTGGCCAGAGTCTTTGCTTGGGCCCAGAGTCACGCAGAGGCTTATTTATTTTTGAAACCCTATGTTGTGGGTTCTCATTTGAATTGTCTCAACAATGTAATTCCAATGATTACCCCCATCCTGATCCTAAGATTTGCAGAATGAAAATGTTAGAACATAAATAACATCTTCTATCTGTAGCTCTGTTTGAATTATGGAAAGAGAATTTACCATTTGACCCGGTGGCTTGCTCAGACAAAGCCAGTTGTAACTGCCTTAAAAAGTACAGTTGGTTACAACTCTTTCACACTGAGCAATAAAATTGTGTGAAAACTGAATAATTGCTTGGAAAAAGCATTTCTGCCTTTCATTTACTCATAATATTTTCAAGCATCTTTGCAACTCTGTCATTGAGACAAGTAGATAAGATAAAATACCTTGTACATTTGTAAATGTAATGTTTCCACAGAAATCATTACTTTCTTAGTCCAGCACTGTGTTTAGGATGACAAAATGGTGCAAATGTTTTGCGAATTACACCCTGCTTCCCAAGTGCACTTGTGTGCAAAAGGGGGTGTAATTTGCAAAGAGTTTGCACTATTTTGTCACCCTGAAAGCAGGACAGGTTCCCTTAGATCCCCTTAGTCTTTGATGCAGGTAAAATACCAGATAGAAAAGCAATGAAATTATGATTCTGAGTATTAAATAAGAAGAATATTGAAGGACCCCAATAGGACCCTTTTTCTTAAAATGCTTGGATCCTTCCCATCTTCAGGGTCCTGGGACACTGTTAATGTTGAACCTGTCTTTGTCTTTGTATATTTTCTCACTTATTTTATTAAGTATTGAATCTTTTATAGAATCAGACGTTTTCATTTGATCATTGTAAACCCTTCTCATGCTGTTCATGATTTATACAGATGTGCAGTCTGATCTTAACCTACACTGACTGCTTTCTTCTTTATTATTGTGGGAAAACCCCGGTAAAAAGACAGTTTTTGGTTAGTAAAATAAATTCAAATTCTTCAGGGTAAGGGTTAATATACTTGCCAATCAGATCAATATCAAAAGGATTGTGCAAAACAAGTGTAAGTGCCTATGAATATATAGGCACTTATACTAGTGTTGCACTGACCCTGAGCTTTGGAAATGCGTTTAGAAAAAGGGGGGAATTTATATATATCATGTTCTAACTTCACTTGTTATTCATTTACAAAGCCATTGTTATCACCTTGGTGTCACTGAGGATAGGCTTTGGGTTTGGCATGATATATAAATCCTAGATCCAGGGCTCATGTTTGACCCTTAAACCTGGGCTTTGACTCCCAGAATTATGAAAATATCTTGATTTGACTCATAGAAATTTTTCCCTAAGGGGGTCATCTTGACCCCCTTGAGGAATTACCAAGGGTCAAAACATGGTTTTATATCTAAGATTTCACAAATCACCATCTAAAGTTGTACAAATTATTTACTTGTTTCATATCATTTAAAGAAACAGTTAAAGTGACACTTAAATTTGCAAAATTCTACTTATGATTAGCCTTTTCGGTTGTTTTGACCCCTTTAAACTATGATTTGACCCCCAGAATTTCTTAGGTGAGGGGTCAATGACTCCTCAATATCAAACACTAGCACAAGCCCTGAGATCGTATCTGACATTACTCTAGATTTGTGGAGTGTTTGGCTATCATATAAGCCTAGCTGTCTCACATGTCTACGTCTGTACCACGACTTTACAGATTGAGCCAGATTCTAAATGATTATATAATTTAAAAATATTGTGTTTCTTTTAATGCCAGATTATTGTTATTTTAATGATAAATTACTGTCTAACTATGGGTTCAGTTCAGTGTGAAATTCCTTAAAAAATTATTTGCTCTTTCAAAAGTCTATTTTAAGTGTCTATAACAGTATTGGGACTAACAATAAAATTATTATACTATTATGCTTACAAAAATCTTAGACAACAGCTTAAGCAAGTTGTAGTTTTCTCTTTTGTGGCCTTCTTAGTTCTTTCAATATCATAATCTGATATATCTCCTCATTTCAAAGTGTACAAATGTCTGGTCAAGTAAGTTACTTCCTTATCTCATTCTCTTGCATCTAATTCTCTTCTTTTTCTTCTACGTCTCTCTCAGATGTCTTCGGTATATGGTGTAAATATCTCTTTCATCGTTGTTTTTTATCTTTTTTCACATGTATAAGTGATATGAGTTCATTGAAGATTTTCAGTTTGAGTAGCCACATTGAGTGTTGTGGGAGGAAGCTGTATTCAACCTTCTCGTGATTTTTTACATCTCCAATTTTTTCACTGGAGAGAATAATGAAGGAAAGGGAGGAAATGCTTGTACCCTTTTTATCGTTGTTTTTCTTCCGAAACATTGTAACTACAGCTTGCATAAAGCTGTAGTTACATGGTTTGGGAAGAAAACACTATCCTTTTCTCATTATGTTTTCAAACAGTACGGGATGGTTTCTTTTCATATTGCACTAGCTACATTGTCTTTCAATTTTGACCAGTTTAAAATTCGAAGGGACAAGAAGCAGAAAAAACCCTGATGCTGATTATATTTTGAAAATAAATTTTACGATTTTTCTATTTTACTTATAAACAGACAACACAATTCTAGACTACTCCTTATTGAAAGTACCATTAATAACAAAGTGAGTGGATTACAAAATTTTGTTAGAAATAAACAATTGTAAGAAAAGAAATTGGTGATCTTTATGCACACACACTTATTTTGATTTGGAGCATACTTTACCAGTGTATATCAGTTTGTTTGGTTCATATAGATCTGTCTATTTAAAACTCTTCAGACTTTAGTGCATTTTTTATCAGAAGGTACTTTCATCTGTTTACTGGTATGTCAAGGTCATTTTAAAAGGTTTAAACCTTTATCAAGGTCAAACTTGCAAATTTCTTACATGATCATGTGATGGGTTACAATTATTTAGACCTCTCTCTCAATATGGCTAGGAACTTATAATATTATATTATTACTGAGCACTATATATATCTCTCATGTAATATAGTACTAGTAGTCTCAGCGTTTTTTCTCCTAGCTTTGGGAAAGGGTCCGAGACCGGACCAATTGGGAAAAATGCGTTGTTTTCTCAAAAATTGGGAATTTTCATTGTGACACTTGTTTTAAAAACATTACTTTTATTTATATCATTAGTATTCATTACAATAATATGTATAATAGAAGTTCCTATGCCTCTATAGTCATATCTTAACTGAAAAGCAAACCAAAGGGCCTTAAACAAGGAATCTGAACAAAACAATGACAAAGAATTAGTCTGATTGCTCTGGAATAAATGTTTTATATCAAATCTAAAATGTCACTGAATTTATTGTTAAAAAGATATCATGGTTAAACCTAAAATATAGATAAATCAAGTTCTATAATAAATTCGTGGGTTGAACATTCTTGGGTACGAATCAACAGAAAACAAATACATATTCAATCCTATTGTTTTTAAAAGAGCTATAAATGAATATTTCCACTAAAATCATAGAAACTTTTTAAACATATTTTCAAAATAGATCATATACTCAGATGTTCTACCTGCTGTAGAATGTTTGAGTGACAATTCAGGTTGGTTCTGAGAGGTGCCCGAGATCGTGAATAATAGTCAACTTTGTTTACGAAAATTAAACAAAGATAAACAATTATATTTTGGGTTATATAACAGGAAAATAATTTGCTTCAACCATGACCAAAAGTCCTTCCTTCTAGTAAGTTTTTTCCTTTAAAATTCATCTTACATCAATTGATAAATAAATGCAAAAAGATCGTCTACTGCAAATCAGGTCCAAAAATCGCAATATCTTGGCTTCACAAAAATATGCAGTTTTGTAATGTGATAACTTCCGGGTTATCCAAAATACACTAGGTTTCCTGCTTCGTAATTGTTTATGCCTATGAAATCGAGAACCATTTGACTAAAATAAACTGATCTTCGGAAATTCCCCTCTTGTTGACAAATTACAACACTGATATTTATTGCTAAAAGTACTTCCAGGTTTTCCAATAGGAAATAATCAAGGTTTATGTTTACTTCAAGAATTAGCTTTGAATTGGGAATTTCATTCTCTCATTTTGGGAAAAAATAGTAGTTTTCGTCATTGGGAACGGGTCCGTTTACCGGACCCGTTCAAAGAAGGAAAAAAAACGCTGAGTCTGAATGTGTTTATCAGCTAGATTATTATTCTAGTGCATACATTTTTAGATGTTAGATTTCTATGTAGAACTTTTCATATCATAAATACAAATCATACATTATGGATGTGATATCAATTTGAATATTATTAAATGTTAAGAAACTTTACAAATCTATGTTACAATACTTTTTTTCGGCTAGCAAACCATAAAAACTGGAATACCAACCTAGGGTTTATTAGAATCATCACATTTGTAGCAGTAGTATAATCAAAGTTGCAATACTGACATTTCAAAAGGTAAAAATGACCCCCAGATGGTAAATTTTAGGGGTCACCACTTCATGTTTGTTAAAAGATTTTTGAGGGTCAAAACCCTGCTTGAAGGGTATTACACTATTCCTTAATTAAATGATATGTTGAATAGACTCAACAATGCAGAGTCAAAGAGCACCCACAACAAAGAGATTGTCACAATTTTGTAGAAATCAGGGTTTGACACAGACGGGAGTGCGAGACTCCTTGTTTATCAGTTGGGACTCCTTCATTTTACAAGTAAGGAGTCTGAGAGGCCCCCAGTAACGTATGAGAATATTTTGAAAAACAATTGCATAGGGCAGTTTCCTTTTCATGAATGATAAGTTGTTTGCCAAAGTGGGATGGGCAGCTGATGGCCCCAAAGAAATGTTGTGGTTGTACTGGTGTGAATAACAACATGAAGCCATTGGTAGGTGAACCAGCAAACACAATTATGTTGAAAGATGGGTTAATTAACAGAACAGAACATACTTTATTTAGACAAGTACATAGTACATGGTCAAAAATACAAACATATATAATACATACATTTAGGTCAACCCTTTCCTGTTTTACAAAATTTTAGACCTGTCCAAATTCAAAGGTTTGCAGACCAAAATTTTAAGTGGATTTAATTTGAAAAATAACCATTCAGTAGGGTAGAAAATAGTGCCGAAAAAGAAGAAATTGCTTGTCCTTGTCAGAAGCAATTTCTTCTTTTTTCACAATGTTTTCTCAATCATAAAATCACAGGCACGTAAAAAGCAGGGATTAAACAGCAAAGGGTTAAATCCCAAAAAATCCATGAATTCTCTAGAGATGTTTCTGTGAATAAAACTATTTATCTTATAACTATATAAATATCGGTGTGATAACATTTATTTCCATATGATATTTTTATGATATCACATGGATATTTTTAGAACAATGACATGATGCAGTTATTTTTAGAAACTTACTTTTCTGTTAGAAACATTGAGAGAACCTTGACAATTATCAATTCCCCCAACCCTTTTAGGGTTTTTTTTACAAAACACTAAGTACGTATTATACATTTATTTTTTTATACCCCTAGACAGCCAGTATTTTGAAGAGTACGAAATTATTTTGAGAGTTCATTTTAAGTGTTAGTCAAGTGTTTGTTATAATTATATAATTGTGCTCTATCTAAGTGCTGACTAGAGTTAAATGCAGGACAATGGATACACAAATGAAATTACTTCCCTTTATGTGAAGTGTCAAATAAAGGTTAAAAAAGATACTTCATCTTGATAAAAAAGGACATTAGACATACCTCAAAGTTACTGATAAAACACACTCAGTACTTTGTTCTACCAAAACCATCAATTGTTATTTATAAGTGTTATTGTTTTGTGTTAACTTGTGTCATCTTTTAAGTTACATGCAGTAATCTTTTCTTCTAATGGATTATTTTGTGACTGCTTTATTGAATCAGTATGAAATTATTTTCACAGGTATGTATTCTCAATTTCAAGTTAATTTTTATGCCCCCGTATCGAGAGATCGGGGGCATATTGTTTTACTCATGTCCGTCTGTCCGCCCGTCTGTCTGTCTGTCCGTCCGTCTGTCCAAAAACTTAACCCGAAAACTTAACCTTGCCAATATCTCAAGCCTATTCAAGATACAAAGCTAATATTTGGCAAGATGATAGATCTCAATGATCTGCATCCGCTGGTACCAAGTCAAGGTCATGTGACAAGGTCAAGGTCATCTGTCAAGGTCAAACTCTGAAAAAAATGCCGTTACGGGGGCATTTGTGTTTCACAAACACATCTTGTTTTTCTCAGATCTTTAATTTCAACTAGACTAGAACAGTTTTCAATTAATTGTGTTAACCCTTGTCATGCTGAACCCGGAATATTCCGGCTTTGAAAGGAGGTATAAACAAAGATCAGCCTGCACATATGTAGGCACCCATAGGCGGTGCTCTTGTTAAACTAGACAGGTGTAAAACAATGCATTTCTAAAATCAATACCCACTCACAATTGGTAACTTCCAGTGCTTTTAGCACTTTGATTTACATTTATTTTGTTTATTCAGCAGGACAAGGGTTAAAAAAGGGACATATGCCTGTCTGTCAGAGAGGATAAATTTTATGCTGCTACTCATTTTTTGTGGCAAACTCCTTCTGTCTAATAAGTTCTACTGTCCAAAATCCAGCGGTTATTCAGCTATGGCAATGTGTCTGCAACTCTCTCAGTTTTAACCGACCAAAATTTCTAAAACATTGGAACAAGTTAACATTGGGGTCTTTGATAAGATCCTTGATACACAAAAAAATCTTAATAGAATATAACTAAATTCCATTACCATTACTCTACGATATTCTTTTTTTGTGGACAAAGTATTTTTATACCCCCCACAACGAAGTTATGGGGGGGGGGGTTATACTGGAATCAGGTTGTCCTTCCGTCTGTCTGTCCTTCTGTAGACATAATTTTGTGTCCTCTTCTCCCCTCACAGTTTTGGACCAATTTTGCTGAAATTTTATCAGGCTGTTTCCTATCATATGAGGTTGTGCACCTGCAATTTTCATCCTGATCCAGTCCTTAGTTTTAGAGTTATGCCACTTTGAACTTTTTAAGGAGGGGGGAGTAGTCCAAATTTTGTGTCCTCTTCTCCTCCCACAGTTTTGGACCAATTTTGCTGAAATTTTATCAGGTTGTTTCCTATCATATGAGGTTGTGCACCTGCAATTTTCATCCTGATCCAGTCCCTAGTTTCAGAGTTAGGCCACTTTGAACTTTTTAAGGAGGGGGGGGAGTAGTCCAAATTTAAAATTGCAAAACTCAGTAACCATAAGGGGAGTTACCAAATTCGGTAGGTAATCCTATCATATGAAGTTGTGCACCAGCAATTTTCATCCTGATCAAGTCATTAGTTTCAGAGTTATGCAACTTTGAACTTTTAAGGAGGGGGGGGGGGGGGGGGGGGGGGAGTAGTCAAAATTTAAAATTGCAAAATGCAGTAACCATAAGGGGAGTTACCAGATTTGGTAAGTAACATCATCTTGTTGTTATCATGTTGCAAAAAGATAATGTACTGAAAGCACATGCATATATACTGGGACATAGCCCCGGTAGGACAATGCCCTAGTGGGGGGGTATGAGTCTGCTCTGCGACAGTTCTAGTTTCTTGTTGATCCTGAACAAGTAGAAAATCATCTTTAACTTGACCAGGGACAAGTGGAGAAAATCTGTATTTCCACTACCCTGTGTAAGTGCATCTTTAGTTACCATAGTATTGCCCAGACCCAACAGTTATAACAGAACTGTTATGATGAATTGGTAGACAGGTTTCTCTGTAAATTGGTGTGATTAATTTGGTTTACTGTTACTTCAATTATGTGTTCAGAAAATTCAGCAAGAAAATCTAGAGGTGTTAAAAGTACTGCATTTCTGAGGAATGTTGTTCTAGAAATGGCTTGTGTTATTGGCTTAAGTTTTATTGTCTTGTTTGTTTTATTTCTTTTTCTTGATAATCTTTACAATGGTGCATCATTTGCATGATTTAGGATTTCTGTAAAGGGGTTTCAAACTTTCAAAGGGGGGGTCCTAATTGCACAACTTTGATTGGGTTTCTGTATAAAATGAAATATATGGTATGCAGATGGGGATGTGTTTGAAATCTTTATCTTTGGTCTTTACTTGGAAGAAAATTAGTGGACAAAGAAGGTTTGCCTGATGGGGAATGGATTAAGAAATTTGGTTCATCATCTAAATTCAGCTATGTTTTCAAACACCTGGAATCATCTGGGAACTATTGGAATTTTCTTGATTATAATTACTTCCCTTTAGTCACTCACGCTTCATTGAGCATTGAAATACACAAAGCCCAAAAGGTTACATGCATGGAATTCCATTAACCTAAGAGTCAGTCTGAGTTTCTTTGTCTTGCCTGTGTCCACTGGAGTTAACTTGGAGTATAGGGCAATGATTCAAGACAAAACTGCTGATGGTCTAGCCTCGTACTTCAAATTGCTTGGTGAAAAGAAAGTACCATAACATAGGTCAGCCTGAAGAGAATGAAAATGTGATCTTAAGGTTTGAAGTCAGATATTTAAATGCATATTAAATGGCTCAGCGCAAAACAGTTGTAACTGCCTATATGTTTTATGGTTAGTTAATAAACATTTTCTTTGGACTCAGAAACTCAGAAGGTTTTATGGAGAGATCTGGAGGCTTGACTACAGAGTAGGTTTAAAAGAAGAAATAGACTCCTCGACTTTCGATTCCAGTGTTTTACAAAGTCATCTCCTTTCTTGCTGTATTTGCCATTGATAGATGACCAAAGTTGTATCTACAGCTTTAGATAGGTCAATTTCAGCGTTCATTCTAGGATTTCAGAACTGCGGGGGATTTCAACACAAAATTGAAACAATTGAGAAAAAACTGGTATTCCATACTATTTGTTCATAGTAAAAAATCCCCCACATATCTAGAAAATGTGGGCGATCTTTGAAAAAAGTGGGGCAATCCCCCAATCCCCCTGCCTAGAAAAATCACTGCAATTTTGTCTCTTAAGTACAATATAATGATTTGATATAGAGTTTTCACATCAAATGACCTTGGTTTACAGTGTATCTTACTTATATTTTGATTGACAGTTTGACAAGCCAAGTACTTCATATGCCCTGAAACAGTAGGTAATTAGTATGATAAAGTATAGTTTTAATTGGTGTTATTGACAAGGAAATATAAAAATAGTATATGTCATAGTGATATTTTGATAGATAATCATAAAACATCTATGTAGAGATGGAAATATTCATGTGACATGAATAAGATACCTGGGTAGGAAAGTTTAAGTTAATATTACAATTATTTTATTTATCTCAAAGTGAAGATCAATTAGAAAAGTTTAATTAAAAAAACACAAAGTTTTGTGTCAATAACTAGTGGTAAAATATTTAGTTCTTTCTAAGTTGATTAACTATAAGCAGAGGGGTTAGCGTTAAACTATTGAACTTTAATGTTGTCAAGCCAGTATTTCCCATGGAATTTAAAGCTGAAAAATAGAGTAATGGTGAGCAAAATACCTTAATTTCAGCTTGGACAAAGCTGTAGTTACAAAAATTTGCTTGCCATTGCAATGCGTGATTTGGAGATTTTCTTGAACAGGTGCATGACATTTCCAACAATTTCAAAAGAGACATTCACAGGCAGTGCAGCTCTAACAACCACATAATGCAATAAGAATACTTCCTGGGTACTTGGTGATGTATTTGAGATCTTATCTACCTACAGAGCATATAGCAAAGACTCTAGTCAGACTGTGCAAATGCACAGGCAAGCCAGAGGCTTTGTTTTGTGCACATGTCAAATTATTGGGAATGTCACACACAGGCTTATATGCTTTTTAGCTCCACTGGCTGAAAGCCACTGGGGCTATTGTCATGGCGTTGTGTCGGTCGTGCGTCCGTCCGTCCGTCCGTGCGTGCGGTCGTAAACTTTTTCTTTAAAAATCTTCTCCTCAGAAACTACTGGATGAATTTCAACCAAACTTCACATGAATGATCCTTGGGTGACCCTCTTTCAAAGTTGTTCAAGAAATTTTGATCCAATGAAAAACATGGATTTAATGGGCGTGGCTAATTTCCAAATATGGTAAAAAGTGACTTTTCTCAGATTCTAATTGATAGATACCAATTAAATTTTACATGAATGGTCCTTGGGTGACCCTATATCAGTTTACCAAAAATTATTGTGATCGGATGAAAAATATGCATTTTATGGGCGGAGGTCATTTCTCTATATGTTATAAAGTGGAAACTTTGAAAATCATTTTCTCAGAATGTAATTGATGGATATAAACCAAATTTCACTGGAATGATCCTTGGGTGACCCCTTATCAGTCTACCAAAAATTTTTGCAATCGGATGAAAAATATTCATTTTATGGGCAGAGGTCATTTATCTATATGTTATATAGTGGAAACTTTGAAAATCTTTTTCTCATAATGTAATCGATGGATATAAACCAAATTTCACTGGAATGATCCTTTGGTGACCCTTTATCAGTCTACCAAATATTATTGTGATCGGATGAAAAATATGCATTTTATGGGCGGAGGTCATTTCTCTATTTGTTATATAGTGGAAACTTTGAAAATCATTTTCTCGGAATGTAATTGATGGATATCAACCAAATTTCACTGGAATGATTCTTGAGTGAAGCTTTATCAGTCTGTCAAAAATTATTGTGATCAAATGAAAAATATGGATTTTATGGGCGGAGGTGATTCCTCTTTATGTTATATAGTGGAAACTTTGAAAATCATTTCCACATCAGTTGAACCCAAAATATCTTAAAATCTAGTCAAACCTTATTTTTGCTATTTCAAGAATTTCAAGCCTGTGGAGCGACTCAAGCCATTCATGGCTTTCTAGTTCATTTGTTTTTGTGCTAACCCCTTGAAGTAATACCCACTTAGCCGCAGACTTTAGCGCGGCAGATTTTTGGGATTTGTTGAGGTTATAATGAATGTGCAACATTTTGTGGATTATATCCTGAAAGTGGAATAAAATAACATGGAAAGCACCAGTGACCTGTAAGTCTATTAATTCTTATTCAATTTTAGGGTCCAAGGTCTGTGGATTTTAGGGAGATTTGGTGGTAGCTGCCATGTTGAAGGTCCTTCAGGCGGCTCAGGCCTGTTTAGTGATTATTCACAAAGTGCTCAAGGTGAGCTATTGTGATCGTACAATGTCGTGCATCGTGCATTGTCTGGCGTCCACAATTTCCGTAAACATCTTCTCCTCCTAACTGGTGGACTAATCTTAGTGAATCTTGGCAGGGATGTTCCTCGGGTCAAGCTCTACCAATGTTGTTCAAATATATGAAATCCACCCTAAACTTTCCCTTTACCCTTAACAGAAAGGGTGAAAATAGGAAAATCTTCAGAAATCTTCTTCTCTGAAACCAGAAGGCAGACAGCTTTCATATATGGTATGTAGCATCATCTAGTAGAACTTCCAAGTTTGATTATATCAAGACCCTGGGGTCACATTTAGGCTCCACCCGGATGCATCCCTCTTTACATATAACGAAAAGGCACATCCTTCTTGCTCTTGGCTGAAAACATTACATGGTTTTGATCTTATGTAGAAATTATCTCCTTGTTGACATCTGCCTATTTGATTGATGTGATATCCCAGGGTTCAAAGAGACTCAGGTGAGCGTTCTAGGACCATAATGGTCCTCTTGTTTTCTAAACCTTTCAGATATGAATATATAATTTTCCTGTTTCGTGTACCAAGATTTTCATTACTTAAAGGAAAACAGTGTGGAAAAAGAAGAAATTGCTTGTCACAAGCAATTTCTTCTTTCCCACACTGTTCTCTTTACATGGTTTGGTTTTTAGCTCACTCAAGGGAGCTATTGTGATCTATCAATGTCGGGCGTCTGTCTGTCAATCTGTCCTTCACGGTGTGAATCCTAGGGAAAATGGGAAGTATTCGTGCCTTATCATGGGAAAAAGGCCTCAATGACAATTTTCTTGTTTACACTCCAGTGGCCACAAATATGTCCCAATCTTCATGAAACTTGGTCAGAATGTTTGTCAGGTCTCAAGGATGAACCCTACACTCTAGAAACCACAAATATGGTTCAATTGCCATGAAACTTGGTCAGAATGTTTGTTAGGTCATGAGGATGAAGTCTTTTGAAAATGGGAAGGATCTGTGCCATATCACAGGAAAAGGGGCCTTAATGACAATTTTCTTGTAAGAGCTCCAGACGCCACAAATATTGTCCAATCTTCATGAAACTTGGTCAAAATGTTTGCCAGGTCACGAGAATGAACTCTGCTGAAAATGGGAAGGATTCATGCAATATCACAGGAAAAGGAGTCTCAATGATAATTTACTTGAAATAACTTTAATGGCCACAAATATGGCCCAAACTTTGTGAAACTTTGTTTTATGTAGAAATTATCTTCTTTATGACATCTACCTTTTTAATTAATGTGATGTCCCGGTGATCAAAGAGACTCAGGTGAGCGATCTAGGACCATCATGGTCCTCTTGTTCTAATGACAAACAACTCCATTTAAATTTGTTTTGATTAGCGCAATTTTCTGAGGAGGACCTGTTACCAAAAGACATGTAGATAGAATGAATAAGACCAGTGGCCAAAACACTTGATGTCAAATCCTGGTTTACATTATTACTTATACTTAATAGAAAAGAATAAAAAAGTAAAGACTATGTTACAATTCTAGATCAATTTACTTCCAATGCATTTACATCCACAAAATTATTTCTCAATATTTTCTATGAATACCATGTACATGTATGATATCTGATGATCCCTATAATTCTTGGGGAAAAACAAAACAAAAAATTGTATTAACATATATACTAATGTGATATCAAGTGGATTTCCGATTTGATGTGAAACTTCCTGTGAATGCAATTGGGGCACAAATCTCGATTAGTTTGTTTGTCACCGTATAATTACTGCTGCTGAATAACATGTTACTATTAGGAAGTTTATGTAAATGTTTTCTCAGAGAACGGAATCAATGTGGAATTTAGCTGCAAAAAAAACTGCAAGTGCTTCAATTTTCTGGAGTTGGCTGGAATTTACTGTGAAATTCAGTTTTGGATTGAGCTTTAGAAGTGCATGTATATATTTTCTATCCTTTATTGAGTTGTGGTTTTAAAGTTAAAATTGGATGATAAAGCTTGTTTATTTTTTTCATTTGATCGAAACCTGTTTCTTCAAAAGATTCAAAGTGGCTAAAGTTTTAAAAGGAAATCTTCAATTTATTTAAATCTAAATATACTATTTTGATGTGTCAGATAGTGCAAAACTTATGATTAAGGAGGCTCCTACAATAGTGTTGCACTGACCATTAAGTATGAACCATTGGCATGATTATTGTAAGAGGTCAACCAAATTTTATGTAAAATACTTTCAAAAATAAGATCAGAGCATTTTTTTTACCAATGTCAGTCTTTCTGTTTGTCTGTCCATCTGCAAAACTTACCATTGCTAATATGTATGAAGCCTATTTGAGATACAATACTGATAGTTGGATAATAATCTCATTGATTTGCATCTGACCAAGGTCAAGGTCACATTTCAAGGTCAAAATATTTTGAGCATTTCAGTTTCATAAACAAAACATATTGTTAGTTATTCTAAGCTGTAATGTTTGTATAGAAGTGGTAATGGTTCCCTAAGGATGATATGAAATAACATTGAAATTTAAATCAATTTAGGCTAGATTTTATTTTCAAAAAAATGTTTTTTGGAAGAACTGGATTATAAGAATGATTGTTGGATTCTTCAACAACTGTTTCCCCGGTAAAGCAGGAGTTCTTTTAGCTATACCTGATGATGAGAGGCCATCTTGTAGACAAGACAGGTAATTATCTTTTTATGATCCCCGAAGGGGAGAGCATATAGCCGCCGCTTCGTCCGTCCGTAATTCCGTCCGTCCGTCCGTAATTCCGTCCTTTCGTCCGTCCGTCCGTCTGTCCCCTCCTATTTCTCCATAACCCTTGGGCCAAATCAAATGAAACTTACCATATGAACTCCCTATGATATAGGGATGATGCACCTGTGACGGTTTTTGGATTTGAAGCCTCGTCATGGGAAAAGGGGACTTAGGGTAAAAAACAGTTTTTCCCATATTTCTCCTAGTCTAACTGTCAGAATTTAGTGAAATTTCATATTTGAGTAGCAAATCAGATGCCCTTTACTATAAACAATTTGAAATTAACGTAAAAAAAAAAATTATCATGGAAAAAGGGGGCTAAATGTTTGTTACCTTTACGTTGGCATGTAAAATGATAATTCCGTCCGTCAGTCCGTCCGTCCCCACCTATTTCTCCATAACCCTTGGGCCAAATTAAATCAAACTTACCATGTGAACTTCCTATGATATAGTGTTGATGCATCTGTGACGGTTTTTGGATTTGAGGCCTCGTCAAGGGAAAAGGGGACTTAGGGTAAAAAACAGTTTTTCCCATATTTCTCCTAGTCTTACTGTCAGAATTTGGTGAAATTACATATTTGAGTAGCAAATAAGATGCCCTTTACTATAAACAATTTGAAATTAACGTAAAAAAAATATATCTTGGAAAAAGGGGGCTAAATGTTTGTTACCTTTACGCTAGTGCGTAAGATACAGTTATTCTTTCATTTCTCCTAGTCTTATGCTCAGAATTTGATGAAATTTCACATTTCAGTAGCAAATCAGATGTCCTTTACCATAAACTATTTGAAATTTGTGTCTAAAAATATGTCATGCAAAAAGGAGGTTTAATGTTTGTTACCTTTATGTTTGCTGTATAAGATTACACCTTATTTGAGTCCTTGCAATCTGACCACAAAGCATATCTCCTGAAGTATAATAGCTATCAACTTGAAACTTTATGGGTGGATAGATCTTATGGAGGAGAAGTGCAGTGCACAAGAACTACAACTCTTGCTTGCATAATTTTGGAGTTATTGCCCTTTGTTATTTTTGATACTTAGATTATGTCTGGAGCATATCTCCTAAAGTATAGTAGCTATCAACTTGAATCTTTATGGGTGGATAGATCTCATGGAGGAGAAGTGCAATACACCTGAACTACAACTCTTGCTAGCATAATTTTTGGGTTATTGCCCTTTGTTATTTTCATTACTTAGATTTTATAGGAGGCAAATCTTTGACAGTACAAAAAAATCTTTTATGTATTAGGCTTCAGTTTACTATCAAGCTTTCTTCGCGGGGGATGTCCATGTCCAACATGGCTTTTGTTTTTGTGACAATGCCTTATTCAGGGAGCATAATCCGTCTCTGACGGCTCTTGTAATGGTGAGGTACAGATAAGAATGGGTATTTCCAGTCCAAAATATTTATTTCTCATTAAAACCCTATAATGTGGGTACTCATTTGAATCGTCTTCATGAGACGATTCCAATGAGTATCCACAATATAGATATTTGTGCTAGTATTGTTGAAATGATTTAATTTAAAAATAGAAATACTCCCTTTATCTGTATGTAAGTTTGTGTTAAACCATTCATTAATTGAAGTATCTACAAGCTTTGCAGTCTGATCAGGGTCATAGTAATTGTACTGTCTTTTCCATTTGTCCATCCATCACATTGTTGGGCCGCTGTCATAGCACAGCTGGTAGCGCGTTGGACTGTCAATCTCGAGGTCCTGGATTTGATCCCCATTGGCAGAACTCATTCTTTTCTACTATTTGTCTTCCACCAATGGGTTGATAATTGTAGACCTATATGGGATAGTAGCTGGAGGCTTGGATGTGATGGTGGTACTGGTGTGAGAAATACTGTTTAGCCACCAATTGCAAAAAAATGAAGAAGAAGAAGAACTCTTTATTCAGACTTGTACATAACATACATCGTCTACAACAATATATACTAATAACACGTGAAAAAAGGCTCACACACACTCACAAACACACACACACACACACACACACACACACACAAAAAAAAAAAAAAAAAAAACACTCACACGCATGTATACTCGCGCCATGATTACAAATATCGCTATAGTAGCCACGTATATCTCCACAATCCGAAGTGAGCGACCAAATGTCGACTCCGCCTACTGTGTATAGACCGACTCGACCTTCGATCACCCACCCAAACCTGCGGACCCATACACGTGGTACGATCATCTAATCATTAGATTAAGTTGTTTTTGCATACCAATGATGAAATTGAAATTGAAAAGGAGAGTAGATTATTTTTCGGGTAAAAACAGTATAAACAGTTCCTGTGTTGTTCAATTTGATATTTCCTAACTAAGAGATTCTTTTTATTTATAAGCCAACATAAATATTTAATTTTAACCGTCGCAATGCGTAGAAACAATTTTGCATTATCGAATCAAATTCTAAACAAATTCAAAACGGAAGAAAGCACTGGGAGTGCTCTTTGAAATTATTTTAGAATTCTATTTCTGCCAATGAATTTCTAGACAAACATGACTCAATTACACAGTTAGCGTAGTAGATGAAGATCAGGCTGCACATAAATCTAGTGTATTTATTGGAATTCACTGTCTGGTCCATCATGTCTGAGCAGAGCAACATTCCAAAATCTTCATTTCCCGATGAAACCATAATTATGTTGTAGGGACTTATTTGGATCACTTTGATTGGATAATTCAAATCAGTACCCACAATATAGAGTTTATGTAAGTGTTACTGATGTTTTAATCTAAAATTCAAAGAAATATGTAGCTCTGGTTGAGACAATCATCTCAATTGCTCTGCCCAAAACAGTTTTAACTGCCTATATGGTAATAGGCAGTTACAACTGTTTTGCACTGAGCCATTGATTTCAAGTTGAGTATCCAACTCATATGGTTATGATGAGGGTTAGACCTTAAAGTTTGTGGTTCATGAAAAGTAAGATTCTATCCAAATTCATCGTTATTTCCTTGAGATAATGTGAGGTGATGATTAAATCATTGTCCTTTTGGATAACAATAGTTTCTTGAAAGTTATAGTTCTATGGCTATTGCAAAAGGAAGTTTACCATTCACTTTCCTCAAGTGTTTTCCGTTGTTTTGTTTCATCTACTTGAAGCTGGTCAGTGACTGAAAGGATTTGAAGATTTTATGGTGGTATAATTTATTGTTGTAGCCGGGTTGAGTATAAGGGGTGTTTGTACTGCCTTGCCGTACAAGCTAGCTTTTATAGCATTCGCTTAGGGACACAGAGGTCCTGGGTTCGAATCCCCACGGAGTCGAACATTTATCTGTGGGTTACATTTGGCGCCCACCGGAAATAACCCACATGAGGTGGTTGTTATGTGATTAGGTAGATGATGATGTTGAATTGAGAAGATTTGTGGAAAAATCTTTATTGTCGAGGGGGTGTATGTAGCCAGGTTGTGTATAAGGGTTTGTACTGCCTTGCTGTACAAGCTAGCTTTTATAGCGACGTGGTAGAGCATTCGCTCCTGATGGAGTCAAACATTTATCTGTGGGTTACATTGTCAACTCTCATCTTTTTATTTGATAACCCATTAACAAGCAATACAATATTAGACTGGTCCATTTTCAGAGATGTTGCACATAACAATTAATGGTGGCTTATGAAATTTTAAAAAATTCTAAGCTTTTGGGGGAAGAAATCATAGATATTATTGACTTTGATGAAATTGCCTGTCAAAGATGTTTTCTTCAAGGGCATGAAAAAGGGGGATTGTGTAGAAATGGATTAAGGTAAATTCCCAATACTTTGCAAGGACAATTTTTTTTACATCTAAAGAATAACCTCAGATAAAAAATTATCCGGTACATAATTATTTACTCCAAGTAGAGGAGAAAGTGCTTGCTGAAAGTTTAGCTTTAACCCTTTGCTGTTTAATCCCTGCTTTTTACGTGCCTGTGATTTTATGATTGAGAAAACATTGTGAAAAAAGAAGAAATTGCTTCTGACAAGCAATTTCTTCTTTTTCCACACTATTTTCTACCCAACTGAATCATTATTTTTCAAATTAAATCCACTTTGAATTTTCGTCTGCAAAACCTTTGAATTTGGACAGGTCCAAAATTTTGTAAAACAGGCAAGGGTTAAACTGTTTGTATCTCCACTGAGCAAAGGTCACTGGTGATATTGTAATGACGCTCTGTCTGTGTGTCCTGTTGTTATCCCCCGCCGTTTTCGGCGAAGGGGATATAGTAATGCTCTCCGTCCATCATTCCGTCATTCTGTCATTCCGGTTCCGTCATTCCGTCATTCCGTCACTAATCTTGTCCGGAGCATATCTCCTAAAGTATAATAGCTATCAACTTGAAACTTTATGGGTGGATAGATCTCATGGAGGAGAAGTGCAGTGCACAAGAACTATAACTCTTGCTTGCATAATTTTGGAGTTATTGTCCTTTGTTATTTTTAAGACTTAGATTTTGTCCGGAGCATATCTCCTAAAGTATAATAGCTATCAACTTGAAACTTTATGGGTGGATAGATCTCATGGAGGAGAAGTGCAGTGCACAAGAACTATAACTCTTGCTTGCATAATTTTGGAGTTATTGCCCTTTGTTATTTTTAAGACTTAGATTTTGTCCGGAGCATTTCTCCTAAAGTATAATAGCTATCAACTTGAAACTTTATGGGTGGATAGATCTCATGGAGGAGAAGTGCAGTGCACAAGAACTATAACTCTTGCTTGCATAATTTTGGAGTTATTGCCCTTTGTTATTTTTAAGACTTAGATTTTGTCCGGAGCATATCTCCTAAAGTATAATAGCTATCAACTTGAAACTTTATGGGTCGATAGATCTCATGGAGGAGAAGTGCAGTGCACAAGAACTACAACTCTTGCTTGCATAATTTTGGAGTTATTGCCCTTTGTTATTTTTAAGACTTAGATTATGTCCGGAGCATATCTCCTAAAGTATAATAGCTATCAACTTGAAACTTTATGGGTGGATAGATCTCATGGAGGAGAAGTGCAGTGCACAAGAACTACAACTCTTGCTTGCATAATTTTGGAGTTATTGCCCTTTGTTATTTTTAAGACTTAGATTTTGTCCGGAGCATATCTCCTAAAGTATAATAGCTATCAACTTGAAACTTTATTGGTGGATAGATCTCATGGAGGCGAAGTGCAGTGCACAAGAACTACAACTCTTGCTTGCATAACTTTGGAGTTATTGCCCTTTGTTATTTTTAAGACTTAGATTTTGTCCGGAGCATATCTCCTAAAGTATAATAGCTATCAACTTGAAATTTTGTGGGTGGATAGATCTCATGGGGGAGAAGTGCAGTGCACAAGAACTACAACTCTTGCTTGCATAATTTTGGAGTTATTGCCCTTTGTTATTTTTAAGACTTAGATTATGTCCGGAGCATATCTCCTAAAGTATAATAGCTATCAACTTGAAACTTTATGGGTGGATAGATCTCATGGAGGCGAAGTGCAGTGCACAAGAACTACAACTCTGGCTTGCATAATTTTGGAGTTATTGCCCTTTGTAATTTTTAAGACTTAGATTTTGTCAGGAGCATATCTCCTAAAGTATAATAGCTATCAACTTGAAACTTTATGGGAGGATAGATCTCATGGAAGAGAAGTGCAGTGCTTAAGAACTTTAACTCTTGCTTGCATTATTTTGGAGTTATTGCCCTTTGTTATTTTTAAGACTTAGATTTTGTCCGGAGCAATCTCCTAAAGTATTAAAGCTATCAACTTGAAACTTTATGGGTGGATAGATCTCATGGAAGAGGAGTGCAGTGCACAAGAACTATAACTCTGGCTTGAATAATTTTGGAGTTATTGCCCTTTGTTATTTTAAAGACTTAGATTTTGTAGGGGCTTAATTTCTTAAAGTAGAACCCTTAATCTATTAGGCTTCAGTTTACTATCAA
This sequence comes from Fragum whitleyi, assembly GCA_948146395.1. Lineage (NCBI taxonomy): Eukaryota > Metazoa > Mollusca > Bivalvia > Cardiida > Cardiidae > Fragum > Fragum whitleyi. Next base: position 38,947,040 of record OX411547.1, on the reverse strand, counting down.
GCTTTCTCGGCGGGGGATGGCCATGTCCGACATGGCTCTTGTTAACTTTTTCTTTAAAAATCTTCTCAGAAACTACTGGACGAATTTTAACCAAACTTCACAGGAATGATCCTTGGGTTTCAAAGTTGTTCAAGGATTTTTGATCCAATGAAAAAGGCTTTAATGGGTGTGGCTAATTTACATATATGTAATATGTGACTTTTCTCAGAATCTAATGGATGGATATCAGCCAAAATTCACTTGAATGGTGTTTTAGTGACCCTTTATCAGTCTACAAAAAATAATGTGATTAGATATAGATGAAAAATATGTCTTTTATAGGTGGAGGTCATTTCTCTATATGCTATATAGTGGAAACTTTGTAAGGCATTTTGATTGATGGATATCAACAAAACTTTTTTGGAATATGCCTTTAATGACCCTTTATCAGTTTATGAAAAAATATTGTGACCAGATGAAAAAATTGTCTATTATGAGCAGAGCTCATTTCTCTTTATGTTATGTAGTGGAAACTTTTAAAAACCATTTTCTCAGAATCTAATTATAGAATGTTCGTAAAGAAGGGTAAAAAACATTGGGTTCCAGCATTTTCTTCCTAAACACGATTTTTTTTTTTTCAAAGTTTTATCTATTAGCTTTACAGATATGTTCAAATTGATCCGGAGACAGGACAATTAAGAAATTGATCTTTTATTTATCCAAGTAGATGTCAATAAAATCTGTATTCCACAATCCTGTACCCACAGCATGGGTTCTCAAAGGATTTAATTGCCAATTATATCAATAATAAGGATCCAAAATGTAATGGTCCATTGTGGTCTAAAGTCAACTGGAACTTATAACAACCTCTCTTTATTTGAGCTTTACTACCTAATTAGGATTTGTTATGGGTCCTTTGGTAATTAATTGATTGAACAAACTCAAGAAGCAGGAAGAAATGGTAATCTTAAATTACTGTAAATTACATAGAAATTATTACAGAGCCCAGGAAAGTACAGAAATTAGAATTCCAATATTATCAGCGCTAACCATCATGCTCTATCCGTTAAAAAAAATCAATGCATGTCATCGTATTTTCTAAAGACGGAAATATTGGTGAGTCAGTAACGTGTTTGATCAGGGGGTTTTGTACATTGTGTGTAAGTGACTGTATGCTCAGAATTTGTTACATGTTACAATATTGAAAATTAAGTGAAATTGAATGATTGAGAAAATGGAAACATAAATTTATATGAGTTTGGACTTAATTGTGATATTTCTGTTGAATGTATAAATTTAGGGCTTAGTGTGAAACTGCTGTAAGTGCCTATAAATATTATAGGCACTTACAATAGTTTTACCTTGACCCAATAAAGGTAGAAGCATCTCTCTCTTTCGAGTTTGAGGCTAGACAAGAAGGGGTACATCTTCACTTCTGACTAGTTATATATAAAAGTTTTGCTAGGGCCCCTCTACGATTTTCTGTCTCATTCATTTCAACTGAAACATACCATTTTAATCAAAATGGTCCAAAAGGTTTACTTTATACTTTGATGTAAAAATATCAACTTGAAAATAGTTTCTATTTAAGCTAGACCTGTTTAAATGTATGTACCTAAAGAAAAACAAACAAAAAACAGCTGAAAAAATAATCCTGAAAAGTGAAAACAAAAATGATTTAAAACGTTCAAACTTGCAACTTGCAGGGGCTATATAACCAATTAGTTTGCTTTGATCAAATAAAAAATTTATACTGCTTCATAAACCTGAAACTGTGCTTAACCAGTAGATGCCATCTAGGATCTGACACTGATCATAATAGAGGTATTTAAGCTGATTAGAAATTACATTTGCCTTTAGTTGGACTTCGCTAATTTACCAACAGCTATAAAAATATTTTGCCTGGTTGATCTGAATCATGGTCAGGCATGTCATCTCTGTAGTAGGAAAATTATTAACAAGGCCTTCTGCTGTTCTAGGCATCAGTGTCTTCTGGACACAAATCTTTGACAGACAGTATAGAATAAGATAAATCTGCACAGATGTGCAGTCTGATCTTAGCCTACACTGCCTGCTTTTTATACGCTCGTCAAAAGATGAGAGGTATTTTTTGATCACCTGTGGGTTACCATCATCCAGTGTGTGGGTAGGCAGCATCCATTTCTTTGTCTAGAGCATAACCTTTTTATTAGCTCACCTGAGCACGAAGTGCTCAAGGTGAGCTATTGGGATCGTAGAATGTCCGTCGTCCACAATTTCTTTAAACATTTTCTCCTCCTAAACCAGTGGGTCAATCTTGATGAAACTGGGCAGGGATGTTCCTTGGGTCAAGCTCTACCAAAGCTGTTCAAATAAATGAAATCCACCCTTAACTTTCCCTTTACCCTTAACAAAAAGGGTGAAAATATGAAAATCTTTAAAAATCTTCTTCTCTGAAACCAGAAGGCAGACAGCTTTCAAATTTGGTATGTAACATCATCTAGTGGACCTCTACCAAGTTTGTTCATATCAAGACCCTGGGGTCATGTTTGGGCTTTGCTCGGGCCCAACCCTTTTTACATAGAATCAAAGAGCAAAAATCTTTAAAAATCTTCTTCTCTGCAACCAGATGGCAGACAGCTTTAATATTTGGTGTGAAGCATCACCTAGTGGGTCTCTACAAAGTTTGTTCATATCATGACCCTTGGGTCATATTTGGGCTTTGAACGGGTGCATCCCTTTATCTCTTATGAGCACGAAGGGTAAAAAAAGAAAATCTTCAAAAATCTTCTTCTATGAAACCAGAAGGCAGACAGCTTTCATATTTGGTATGTGGCATCATCTAGTGGACCTCTACCAAGTTTATTCATATCAAGACCCTAGGATAATATTTGGGCTCCACCCGGGCGCAGCCCTTTTTACATAGAATCAAAGAGCAAAAATCTTTTAAAATCTTCTTCAATCGAAACCAGAGGACACTGCTTTCATTTTTGGTATGTAGCATCATCTTGTGGGCCCCTACCAAGTTTGTTCATATCAAGACCCTTGGGTCATATTTGGGCTCCACCCAGGCGCATCCCTTTCAGCTCACCTGAGCACGATGGGTGAAAAAGGGAAAACCTTCAAAAATCTTCTTCTCTGAAACCAGAAGGCAGACAGCTTTCAGATTTAGAATGTAGCATCATCTTATGGACCTCTCCAAGTTTGTTCATATCAAGACCCTGGGGTCACTTTTTGGGTCCACCCGGGAGCATCCCTTTTTACATAGAATCAAAGAGCAAAAAGGCATATCTGTCTTGCTCTTCGCTGAAAACGTTCTATGGTATTAATCTTAGGCAATTATCTTCCTTTTGACATCTGCCTATCTAATAAATGTGATGTCCCAGGGGTCATAGAGACTCAGGTGAGCGATCTAGGACCATCTTGGTCCTCTTGTTTTAGTTTGATTAACTTGAAACGTTGCAGTTATGTTCCTCATGAATATGTAGTGCAGTGCACAGGAACCACAACTCTCTCTAGCTTAATTTTTTAGCTCCACTGGCCAAAGGCCAATTGGGCTATTGTCATGGCCGTGTGTCCTTCGTGCTTCCCTCCATCTGGTCGTAAACTTTTTCTTTAAAAATCATCTCCTGAGAAACTACTGAATGAATTTCAACCAAACTTCACTGGAATGATCCTTGGGTGACCCTCTTTAAAATTTGTTCAAGAAATTTTGATCGAAAGAAAATCATGGATTTAATGGGCGTGGCTAATTTCCAAATATGGTAAAAAGTGAGTTTTCTTAGATTCTAATTGATGGATACCCATTAAATATTACATGAATGATCCTTTGGATGACCCTTTATCAGTCTACAAAAAACAATTGTGATTGTATGAAAAATATGTATTTTATGGGCAGAGGTCATTTTCTATATGTTATATTGTGGAAACTTTGAAAATCATTTTCAACAGCAAGTCAACATCAGTAGAACCCAAAATATTTAAAAATCTAGTCAAAACATTGATTTGCTATTACAAGAATTTCAAGCCTGTGGAGCAACTAAAGCCATTCATGTCTTTCTAGTTTTATCTATTTCCATTGTTGTTTTTCATACTTTGACATCGAGCAGTGTGGCGGGTGTATCTTCTGACAATTTATCACCTTGTTAATCAATTAGTTGGGAAAAAGCTGTTGATAGACTAGTTAAGATAACTCAAAAAAGATCATTTGTTTGAAACAATATTTAAATTCAGCATGATAAGGGGTGATTTTAGGAAATTTAGCCCTATTGAAAGGAAGGTGATATCAAGCTTCTCTGTATCGTGTATTGACAGATATAGGAAATTGTCTAATTGATAGATGCTTCAGGGGAATGACTCATACTGGTCAATATTGAATAGTATCCATTTGATAGTTACTGTAATTGGTAATATCTGTTTTCTGGGCCTCTCTATACCTTATCAATCAATGGATAAGGATGGAAAAATTATCACACACTATTGTAAAGAGAAATGTTACAGTTCAAACGTTGGATTGCTGTATGTGGAGAGGTCAATTAACAAAACTATCTAAGTCCCAAATACTTTTAAGACAATTTGCTTCACTACTGTTAGGGCTCCTCAATATTTTGGCAAGGATTCTATATTCTGCTGTTAACAAATTCCTTCAAGGCATGACTTTTGTCAGAGCTGCAAGATTTATGCTATTGATATTACTTAAAATAAGCTGAAAAATTGTTGGAAAAGCTAATGAAATTCCTGGCTGTTACATCATAATTGAAGCACACATGTTAACTACTTGAAGCCAAGATCTCATTGAATCTGTAGGTTTTGTTAACATGCAAATGTAATGATGCTGTTTGTCTTAAATTTGCTCTGTTTATATGATGGGCTTTAACATACTCATTATGTTTGAGGATTAGTTAACCTTCACATTGAAAATGGAAACTTTCATCCCTATAATTCATGCAGGAGTTTAGAACAGCAGCTCTGAAGGAAGGTGTCCAACACCTGAATTATAGATTAGTACATGACATGTGGTCGCATGGATTTTATCAAGATGGGGGCCATCTTCTTTCCTTTCTGCAATAATAACAGGTGGGTCTCTTTTTTCTATTTTAACCATATTTAGTAATATATTAATAGGGAAAGTGTAAAACTATTCAATGGATCAGCCCAAAATAGTTGTAACTGTCTATAAATATATAGGCAGTTACAACTGTTTCAGGCTGAGCTATCACATTCATGTTCTTTAAAATTATGGAGGGGTTAGCACAAAACAGTTGTGAGTGCCAATATTTTGATTGGTACTTACAATAGTTTTGAGCTAATCCCTTGAAATCTATAGGCTTCTCTTTTGGAGGTACCTATAATTATGTTTCAATTCCCCTGCAAAATGAGGATTTGTTTTTAGCTCACCTGAGCACAAAGTGCTCAAGGTGAGCTATTGTGATCACTCACCGTCCGTCGTCCGTCCATCGTCCGTCCGTCCCTCCGTCCATCTGTCCGTCCGTCCGTCCGTCCGTCAACAATTTCTTTAAACATCTTCTCCTCCTAAACCACTGGGCCAATCAAGCTGAAACTTGGCAGAAATGTTCCTTGGGTGAAGCTCTTCAAAAGTTGTTAAAAGAATTAAATTCTAAAAATAACTCTGGTTGCCATGGTAACAGAAAGGCTGAAAATCGCGAAAATCTTAGAAAAAAATCTTCTCCTCCTAAACCACTGGGCCAATCAAGCTGAAACTTGGCAGAGATGTTCCTTGGGTGAAGCTTTTCAAAAGTTGTTAAAAGAATTTAATTTCATCAAAAACTCTGGTTTCCATGGTAACGGAAAGTTTTAAAAAAGGCCGAAAATGGCCAAAAATCTTAGAAAAAATTCTTCTCCTCCTAAACCACTGGGCCAATCAAGCTGAAACTTGGCAGAGATGTTCCTTGGGTGAAGCTCTATAAAAGTTGTTAAAAGAATTTAATTTCATCAAAAACTCTGGTTTCCATGGTAACAGAAAGGTTGAGAAAATGGCCTCAAATCTTAGAAAAAATTCTTCTTTTCCTAAACCACTAGGCCAATCAAGCTGAAACTTGGCAGAGATGTTCCTTGGATGAAGTTCATCAAAAAATGTTAAAAGAATTCAATTTCATCAAAAACTCTGGTTTCCATGGTAACAGAAAGGTTGAAAAATGGCCGAAAATGGCCCCAAATCTTAGAAAAAATTCTTCTCCTCCTAAACCACTTGGCCAATCAAGCTGAAACTTGGCAGAGATGTTCCTTGGATGAAGTTCATCAAAAGTTGTTAAAAGAATTTAATTTCATCAACAACTGTGGTTTCCATGGTAACAGAAAGGTTGAAAAATGGCCGAAAATCTTAGAAAATCTTCTTCTCTTCCTTAACCACTGGGCTAATTAAGCTGAAATTTAGTAGGGATGTTCTATGCGTGAAGCTCTACCAAAATTGTATAAATAATTTTATTCAATCAAAATCTCTGGTTCCATGGTATTGGAAATGTCAAAATCATCGCCAAAAATATCGGAGAAGGTTAATCTTCGCCTCAACTATTCCGCATATCTTAAACTTGGCAGGGATATTCTTAAGGTTTAGGTCTACTAAACTTGTTAAAAGAATTCAATTCTATCAATAACTTTGTTTGCAATTAAAAAGAAAATCAAATTGCAGTAGGAGGAAATTAAAGTCTGTTTCTTTTGAATCCACCCTAAATGTACATCAGACAATCTCGGGTATTTATAACATTGTTGACAAGTTATGAGTTGACCTACTCAGGTGAGCGATATAGGACCATCATGGTCCTCTTGTTTTTGCTTCAGGTCCATTTTTATGCACCTGCATTGAAAGATTTATTGTTTTACCTTTGTCCGTCTGTCCATCTGTTTATCAATTGGTTTGTTGGTCTGCCACTCTGTCTACAGAACAAAAAAATTTAAAAATTGCCAAATTCTTCAAGGTTATTCAAGGTACAGTGATCATATGTGGTATGATAATAGATGGCAATGATGCATGTCTACAGATATCCAGGTTAAGGTCATGTAACAAGGTCATTTGTCAAAGGTTGAAAAATAGTCTTTGTGTTTCACAAAAACATCTTGTTCTATCTGTTATTCAGTATGTCTGTGCCAAATGTAACATTAAACATAAGACCTTGCAAATTTCTTCAAGTGCATGCATTCTAGATGTTTTATGCTCATATTTTTGCATAATGATAGATTAGATTGGTACACATCATATGACAATTCAAGACCAGCTGTCAAGTCCAAATGTGTCAAGTCCAATTGTCTTGTCTGCAGATACCAAGGCCAAGGTCATGGTCAACCTTCAAGGTTAATAAGATAAGTTGACAAAAATAGTTGTCATAGGGGCGTTTGTAATAATTGAACACATCTACTTGAAAATGACCTTACACAATGTTAACAAGGTCAAATGAAAATTCCTAAATGATTGATTTATGAACAGCAAGAGTAAGAATGGACAGATGTTTCATAGAGAACTTGTAGCTCATTATTTCCTTCTTGAAGTATAGGCAGCTGGTGATTTTCACTTTTATTATCAAGCTTCTGCAGATTGTTGCTAGTTATGAGTTGTTTTTCTTCTCCTGAACTTTGCCTCCTGTCCCTGTAACCCTTATCCTGTTGAATTTAAATGAGCCTGTGTCTGAGATTTTCAACAATTTCAAATATGCTCAGAGCAAAGACTCTGACCAGCCTGTGCATCTGCACAGTCTGACCAGAGTCTTCACAATGTTTAGCTAGATAAGGTCTCAAAGTATCTGTAGGCCATCAGGTAACTTTATAATTACAGTATATGGCTGTCAATGCTAACTCTGTGTTTGCACCTCATGAACATTTTAGATTGTTGGAAATGTCACATACAGACTCAAATTTCATTTGTTTCAAAGCAAATTGCAAAATTTTGGGACATTTCAACCAGTCTTGCTCTTTTTCCCTGGAATGATTCACCCTTGTCATACTGAATAAAAATTATCTGTTAGATTGCTTGAAAATCAAAAGAACTAAAAGCACATGATGCTCTTATTGTAAGTCAGTATTTTTCTTTTTTATCCCCCGCTGTTTTCGGCGAAGGGGATATAGTAATGCTCTCCGTCCGTCATTCCGTCATTCCGGTTCCGTCATTCCGTCACTTAACTTGTCCGGAGCATATCTCCTAAAGTATAATAGCTATCAACTTGAAACTTTATGGGAGGATAGATCTCATGGAGGAGAAGTGCAGTGCACAAGAACTACAACTCTTGCTTGCATAATTTTGGAGTTATTGCCCTTTGTTATTTTTAAGACTTAGATTTTGTCCGGAGCATATCTCCTAAAGTATAATAGCTATCAACTTGAAACTTTATGGGTGGATAGATCTCATGGAGGAGAAGTGCAGTGCACAAGAACTACAACTCTTGCTCGAATAATTTTGGAGTTATTGCCCTTTGTTATTTTAAAGACTTAGATTTTGTCCGAAGCATATCTCCTAAAGTATAATAGCTATCAACTTGAAACTTTATGGGTGGATAGATCTCATGGAGGAGTAGTGCAGTGCACAAGAACTACAACTCTTGCTTGCATAATTTTGGAGTTATTGCCCTTTGTTATTTTTAAGACTTAGATTTTGTCCGGAGCATATCTCCTAAAATAAAATAGCTATCAATTTGAAACTTCATGGGTGGATAGATCTCATGAAGGAGAAGTGCAGTGCACAAGAACTACAACTCTTGCTTGCATAATTTTGGAGTTATTGCCCTTTGTTATTTTTAAGACTTAGATTTTGTCTGGAGCATATCTCCTAAAGTATAATAGCTATCAACTTGAAACTTTATGGGAGGATAGATCTCATAAACGAAAAGTGCATTGTACAAGAACTGCAACTCTTGCTTGCATAATTTTGGAGTTATTGCCCTTTGTTATTTTTAAGACTTAGATTTTGTCCGGAGCATATCTCCTAAAGTATAATAGCTATCAACTTGAAAGTTTATGGGAGGATAGATCTCATGGAAGAGAAGTGCAGTGCACAAGAACTATAACTCTGGCTTGTATAATTTTGGAGTTATTGCCCTTTGTTATTTTAAAGACTTAGATTTTGTCCGGAGCATATCTCGTAAAGTATAATAGCTATCAACTTGAAACTTTATGGGTGGATAGATCTCATGGAGGAGGAGTGCAGTGCACAAGAACTATAACTCTGGCTTGCATAATTTTGGAGTTATTGCCCTTTGTTATTTTAAAGACTTAGATTTTGTAGGGGCTTAATTTCTAAAAGAACCCTTAATCTTTTAGGCTTCAGTTTACTATCAAGCTTTCTCGGCGGAGGATGGACATGTACGACATGGCTCTTGTTGAAATTTAATTCTTAAACTCTTCTGCTTTGAACTGGAAAACAGGGTAAAGACTAAGATCAGACTGCACATATGTGCAGGCTGTTCTTTGTCTTTACCTCCTGCCAAAGCAGGAATTTTCCAGGCTCAGCATGACAAGCGTTAAGCAGAAAAACAGGCACTCACAGGCCTATGGTAAGACTGTATGACTTCGCAGGCTCATCAACTCCAGTGGCTCATCAACTTATTGAAGTATATACTAGTAAAGGATGCAGGATATAGTAAATTGAGATGAAGTGGTTTTGTTGTAATTATTTGGTGGTCACATCTTGTAAAATGCATTTAGGTCAACTTGTACATATGTGTGAATTGTTACTTTAAGAAAAAAAGACAGATCACGGTTTGGCTCTTAGTGTCTATGACTTGATAATAATAAATGTGTTAAACTAGGACAGTACTCTATCAGTTTTGTATAAGGGATAGACTAGGATCAACCTGCTTCTATGTGAAGCCTGATCTACACCATCTTCTTGTCCTTTTTACAAGCAGAGTTCATTTGATAACTTAAACTATGGCAATAAGACATCAAAGAAACTAATGATTTTTTTTTAAGTTACTCAATGTCTACAGCAATCGAATTAATTTCAAAGAGTGTCCGTCTATCAGGATATTATTAGTTATACGGTTTCTTGCTGGGGTATATGACGATTTATTCCCGGCTGGAAAAATGATGTCACCCGAGCCGTAGGCGAGGGTTGACATCATTTTTACTGCCGGGAATAAATTGTCATATACCCAGGCAAGAAACCGTATTACGAATTTATTATACTTCAAAGTTTTAGGGCCAAATACCGTATTTATTCTAATAATCGCCCGGGCGTTTATTAGAAAAGTCATGTTCGACGCAGTTTGGGGTGGGCGATTATTGGAGGTATTCTGTTGGGCAATAACTCAAACTTACTATGTACGGACCTACAATGTCCCTAAACAATGACAATGTGATACATATCTGATAAATACAAAATAAATTTCCAAAAATGAGGAACAAAGACGCATAATAATGACACTACTCAGACCTGGCTGTTTGCCCATTGTCACCGTTTTTCAATAAACAGCGTGACACACTGCTTTACATAACATCGCTATGAAACCAAGGGATTCTGGCGAATGTACAATGTATTTATATTCTGCTATCATAAAACAATGGAATAAATTGAAAGTTAATTGATCATTAGATAGCTAAAGAGTTCCCTCTCTAATACGTTGCCCGAAAAAACTAAAACTGTCGACATCGGCAAGTGATAACGCCGACGACATTGCTGTTCTGTTTAGATTTTGAAACTTAAGCCAGACCGTTGATCGTAGTGTTCAATAAATGATTCTCCAGTTTTCAGAAAATTGTATTATTCTTCGTTTTCGTAGATTAGAATATACCACATATCACGGTCAGGATCGTAACTACATCCGATCATAGTAGTTGCACGCACTTATTTTAATTTCAATTTTAACCTATTGTTTGCTCCTTGTATATTTTTCCCTAAATTACATGAAATGGATTAAAACGCCGTAATAAGAAATAGTCGTGTCGCCTACCTGTTGCGAAAATAAAATTAAGTATCCTCTTTGTCTCAATTCTAAAATCCGCAAATAAATCACAAAGAGACGGCCAAATAATAATTTTAAAAGGGTTTGGCATCTACCGAGACAAGCGTTGGGCGCGTGCAAGTTCTGCCAACACTTCCAAAAATAGCCGTCGGCGTCTTTGATCATCTGTTCACCCTCTGTGTGAAATAAACTGTTCCGCGTCCTTTACCTCGTTGCAAGACAAAAATATTTATTTAATTTTCCTTTATTGGCCAGATTGCTACTCGGATTTAATTTCGGATTTTAAAGAAAAATTATTGAATATCGGTAAATATAGTCCCATGTTTTGTACAAAAAATATCCATGTTTCCGTCAGTGAAAGCTGAAAACGCAGCTACGTTTGACCGGAAATCTTGCACTTTCTTCCTTTGACATCGGACTTAGAAAATGTTTGTGATAATCAGTGTTTAGGATAAAACATAGAGCTTATTCAAATCTGAGTAAATTATGCAGTCACGACCATCGCAAACATACAGATCACAAGCAATTCCCGATCTTCAGTAACTCTCGTAAACGAATGCCAGTTTATCTAAATAAACGAATCAACAGCGTTTTTTTGTTTTGTCGTAGGTGTTGCATGAACCGTTATAGTATTTGTTGGAATAATTTGGAAGTTTACATTCGAGCAATTTTTCTCAAATCGGGGGATGGGCGATTATTAGAATCATCAACTTTTTTCGAAAATTGGTCTTAAAATGGCCGATTTTGAGCGGTGTTTTGGGGGATGGGCGATTATTAGAATATGGGCGATTATTAGAATAAATACGGTATCTGTCTTTTGCCTATTTTAGGCATTCGTATAAACCGATTTCTTTTAAACCACCAATATCCCTTAATGCGCCCCTATGAAAAGTAAACATGTACAAAGTGACGTCATATATAGTTGTGACGTCACACTACTACACTCTGTGCTATTGTGATATGTAAGCGTTTGTTGGCTGAAACTGCGAAACACTTTGCACTTTAAATGGACATATTTGTACAAATTTAATGTATTTATTGACATCTATATCATTTTTTATTTGCACGTTATTAACCGACATCCTTTTCAACTGTATCCTAGTTACAGTGTATATTTGGGTCGTGTTATCAGCTAAGTGAGAGAAACATGGCTGCCATTACCGTTCCGTTTTTAGCTCACCTGAGCACGAAGTGCTCAAGGTGAGCTTTTGTGGTCGAGTGATGTCCGTCGTCCGTCGTGTGTCGTGTGTCGTCCGTCGTCAACTTTTACCTTGTAGACACTCTAGAGGCCACATTTTTTGCCTGATCAACCTGAAATTTGGTCAGAATGATTGTTTTGATGAAATCTCGGACAAGTTCGAAATTGGGTCAAGTGGGGTCAAAAATGAGGTCACAGGGTCAAATCTTAGAAAAACCTTGTAGACACTCTAGAGGCCACATTTTTTGCCTGATCAACCTGAAATTTGGTCAGAATGATTGTCTTGATGAAAGCTCGGACAATTCGAAATTGGGTCAAGTGGGGTCAAAAATGAGGTCACAGGGTCAAATCTTAGAAAAACCTTGTAGACACTCTAGAGGCCACATTTTTTGCCTGATCAACCTGAAATTTGGTCAGAATGATTATCTTGATAAAATCTCGGTCAAGTTCAAAATTGGGTCAAGTGGGGTCAAAAATGAGGTCACGGGGTCAAATCTTAGAAAAACCTTGTAGACACTCTAGAAGCCTTTTTTTTAGCCCAATCAACCTGAAATTTGGTCAGAATGATTGTCTTGATGAAATCTCAGTCAAGTTCAAAATTGGGTCTAGTGGGGTCAAAAATGAGGTCACAGGGTCAAATCTCAGAAAAACCTTGTAGACACTCTAGAAGCCATATTTTTTGCCCAATCAACCTAAAATTTGGTCAGAATGATTGTCTTGATGAAAACTCGGACAAGCTTGATATTGGGTCAAGTGGGGTCAAAAATGAGGTCACAGGGTCAAATCTTAGAAATACCTTGTAGACACTCTAGAGGCCATATTTTGTGCCCCATCAAATTGAAATTCGGTCAGAATGATCATCTTGATGAAATTTCAAACAAGTTCGAAATTGGGTCAAGTGGGGTCAAAAATGAGGTCACAGGGTCAAATCTTAGAAATACCTTGTAGACACTCTAGAAGCCATATTTTTTGCCGAATCAACCTGAAATTTGGTCAGAATGATTGTTTTGATGAAATCTCGGACAAGTTCGAAATTGGGTCAAGTGGGGTCAAAAATGAGGTCACAGGGTCAAATCTTAGAAAAACCTTGTAGACACTCTAGAGGCCACATTTTTTGCCTGATCAACCTGAAATTTGGTCAGAATGATTGTCTTGATGAAAGCTCGGACAATTCGAAATTGGGTCAAGTGGGGTCAAAAATGAGGTCACAGGGTCAAATCTTAGAAAAACCTTGTAGACACTCTAGAGGCCACATTTTTTGCCTGATCAACCTGAAATTTGGTCAGAATGATTATCTTGATAAAATCTCGGTCAAGTTCAAAATTGGGTCAAGTGGGGTCAAAAATGAGGTCACGGGGTCAAATCTTAGAAAAACCTTGTAGACACTCTAGAAGCCTTTTTTTTTAGCCCAATCAACCTGAAATTTGGTCAGAATGATTGTCTTGATGAAATCTCAGTCAAGTTCAAAATTGGGTCTAGTGGGGTCAAAAATGAGGTCACAGGGTCAAATCTCAGAAAAACCTTGTAGACACTCTAGAAGCCATATTTTTTGCCCAATCAACCTAAAATTTGGTCAGAATGATTGTCTTGATGAAAACTCGGACAAGCTTGATATTGGGTCAAGTGGGGTCAAAAATGAGGTCACAGGGTCAAATCTTAGAAATACCTTGTAGACACTCTAGAGGCCATATTTTGTGCCCCATCAAATTGAAATTCGGTCAGAATGATCATCTTGATGAAATTTCAAACAAGTTCGAAATTGGGTCAAGTGGGGTCAAAAATGAGGTCACAGGGTCAAATCTTAGAAATACCTTGTAGACACTCTAGAAGCCATATTTTTTGCCGAATCAACCTGAAATTTGGTCAGAATGATCATCTTGATAAAATCTCAGTCAAGTTCAAAATTGGGTCAAGTGGGGTCAAAAATGAGGTCACAGGGTCAAATCTTAGAAAAACCTTGTAGACACTCTAGAAGCCATATTTTTTGCCCAATCAACCTAAAATTTGGTCAGAATGATTGTTTTGATGAAATCTCGGACAATTTCGAAATTGGGTCAAGTGGGGTCAAAAAATAAGGTCACGAGGTCAAATCTTACAAAAACCTTGTAGACACTCTAGAAGCTACATTTTTTGCCTTATCAACCTGAAATTTGGTCAGAATGATTATCTAGATGAAAGCTCGGTCAAGTCCAAAATTGGGTCAAGTGGGGTCAAAAATGAGGTCATGGGGTCACATTTTAGAAAAACCTTGTAGACACTCTAAAAGCCAAATTTTTTGCCTGATCAACCTGAAAATTGGTCAGAATGATTGTCTTGATGAAATCTAGGTCAAGTTTGAAATTGGGTCAAGTGGGGTCAAAAATGAGGTCACAGGGTCAAATATTAGAAAAACCTTGTAAGCAGTTTAGAGGCATATTTTTTGCCCAATCAACCTGAAATTTGGTAAGAATTCTTCATTCTTTCTAAATCTACTATAAACAATTTTTGACAGTTCATTCAGGTGAGCGATTTAGGGCCACTATGGCCCTCTTGTTTTTGTCTATGTTCACGTCGAGGCGCCTTAAGGAAACATTAGAGGTAATACCGGAGCGGCCATAGCTATCAATGTTTGTCAGGTCAGCATTAACCAATGAAAATGCTAGAATTTTCTTTGCAGTATAATAAAGGTTGATCTTCTTTTATGTGCCAAAACTAATACTGAAACTAGTAAAAAGTCAAAGATAGTTTCACTTGATAAAGTCATCCTACAAATCCTTAAAGATTCGCACAATATTACATTCTTCCATTTTCTCAATTTTTCATGATGCTGTAAATAAGAAAAGTTTCATTAGTATATTATGGGAACCAAACATACCAAGAAAAGAATGATTATCCATCTGGTATAGGTTGTTTATAAACTGACATCTGTAGTAGGGCTAAAGTTGTAAACTATTTTGTGAAACCTATCACCCTTTGTGTTTGGTCCAAGAATTCCTGCCAAAACTGGCTGTTGTTGACAGAGGAATCTAAATGAAGTTTATCCATAATTCAGGATATTACATATGCTAAGAGGGTTTAATGCAAAACTTTGGTGAGTGTCTGTACAATAAATAGTCGCTTGCAACAGTCATGCATTAAACACCCCTCAATACATGAGGCTTCTGTCACAAATTTGCTTTTATTATGCCCCCCTCGTTTGTAGGTAGATGATTGGTCGGTCTGTATGTCTGCTAACCTTTTGTGTCCAGAGCATATCTCAAAAAGTATGCAAGCAAGAATCATGAAACTTCATATGTGGATAGATCTTATTGAGGAGAATTGCAGTACACAAGAACCATAACTCTGCTTATCATATTTTTAGCTCACCTGAGCACAAAGTGCTCAAGGTGAGCTTTTGTGGTCGTGTGATGTCTGTCGTCCGTCGTGTGTCGTGTGTCGTGTGTCGTCAACATTTACCTTGTAGACACTCTAGAGGCCACATTTTTTGCCCAATCAACCTGAAATTTGGTCAGAATGATTGTCTTGATGAAATCTCGGACAAGTTCGAAATTGGGTCAAGTGGGGTCAAAAATGAGGTCACGGGGTCAAATCTTAGAAAAACCTTGTTGACACTCTAGAGGCCATATTTTGTGCCCAATCAACCTGAAATTTTATCCAATTGATTGTTTTGATGAAATCTCGGACAAGTTCGAAATTGGGTCAAGTGGGGTCAAAAATGAGGTCACGGGGTCAAATCTTAGAAAAACCTTGTAGACACTCTAGAAGCCATATTTTTTGCCCAATCAACCTGAAATTTGGTCAGAATGATTGTCTTGATAAAATCTCGTACAAGTTCGAAATTGGGTCAAGTGGGGTCAAAAATGAGGTCACAGGGTCAATTCTTAGAAAAACCTTGTAGACACTCTAGAGGCCACATTTTTTGCCCAATCAGCCTGAAATTTGGTCAGAATGATCATCTTGATGAAATCTCGGACAAGTTTGAAATCGGGTCAAGTGGGGTCAAAAATGAGGTCACGGGGTCAATTCTTAGAAAAACCTTGTAGACACTCTAGAAGCCATATTTTGTGCCCAATCAACCTAAAATTTGGTCAGAATAATTGTCTTGATGAAATCTCGGACAAGTTCGAAATTGGGTCAAGTGGGGTCAAAAATAAGGTCACAGGGTCAATTCTAAGAAAACCTTATAGACACTCTAGAGGCCATTTTTTTTGCCCAATCAACCTGAAATTTTGTCAGAATGATCATCTTGATAAAATCTCGGACAAGTTCGAAATTGGGTCAATTGGGGTCAAAAATGAGGTCAAGGGGTCAAATTTAGAAAAACCTTGTAGACACTCTAGAAGCCATATTTTTTGCTCAATCAACCTGAAATTTGGTCAGAATTATTGTTTTGATGAAATCTCGCACAAGTTGGAAATTGGGTCAAGTGGGGTCAAAAATGAGGTCACGGGGTCAAATCTTAGTAAAACCTTGTAGACACTCTAGAGGCCATTTTTTTTGCCCAATCAGCCTGAAATTTGGTCAGAATGATCATCTTGATAAAATCTCGGACAAGTTGAAATTGGGTCAAGTGGGGTCAAAAATGAGGTCACGGGATCAAATTTTAGAAAAACCTTGCAGACACTCTAGAAGCCACACTTTTTGCCCAATCAACCTGAAATTTGGTCAGAATTATTGTTTTGATGAAATCTCGCACAAGTTGGAAACTGGGTCAAGTGGGGTCAAAAATGAGTTCACGGGGTCAAATCTTAGAAAAACCTTGTAGACACTCTAGAAGCCATATTTTTTGCCCAATCAACCTGAAATTTGGTCAGAATGATTGTCTTGATGTAATCTCGGACAAGTTCTAAATTGGGTCAAGTGGGGTCACAAATGAGGTCACAGGGTCAAATATTGGAAAAACCTTGTAGACACTCTAGAAGCCATATTTTTTGTCTGATCAACCTGAAAATTGGTCAGAATGATCATCTTGATGAAATGTAGGTCAATTTTGAAATTGGGTCAAGTGGGGGTCAAAAATCAGGTCACGGGGTCAAATCTTAGAAAAATCTTGTTAGCAGTGTAGAGGCATCATTTTTGCCCAATCGATCTGAAATTTTCTTCATCCTTTCTAAATCTACTTTAAAGTATTTTCGACAGTTCATTCAGGTGAGCGATTTAGG
The DNA here is from genome assembly GCA_948146395.1 of Fragum whitleyi. Lineage (NCBI taxonomy): Eukaryota > Metazoa > Mollusca > Bivalvia > Cardiida > Cardiidae > Fragum > Fragum whitleyi. The sequence continues at coordinate 38,929,836 of OX411547.1, read as the reverse complement.
GCCACTATGGCCCTCTTGTTTGAGTTATTACCCTAAATGTTGATTGACAAAGAATAGGTAATAGACCTGCTCTTATTCGAGCTTAAATGTTTTACAAATATCTGCAGCCGTCAAAGCGCAGTGGTAGTGCATCGGACTGTCAATCTAGGGGTCCAGGGTTTGATCCCCGACGGCGGCACTCATTCTTTCCGATTATTTGTCTCTCACCAATGGGATGAAAATAGTAGACCTAAGTGAGATAGCAGCTGGAGGCTAGGAAAGGATGTGGTGGTTGTACTGGTGAGTGAAATACCAGGAAACCGTTGATAGGTGCTCCAACCGCTGCGATATAACTGAAAAAAATGTTGAAAGCAGCGCTTAACTCCATTCAATCAATCAATTTACAAACATCTCTTGTTAATTGCATATACTGCATTATTATTCACCTGGCAGGGTTTTGCATAGCAATTAGTAATTAAGGGAGTTTATAGGTAGATTTTGTGCGTTGAGCCGTGAAATCTAAGTTTAGCCGTTAGACTATAGACTTGGCGCCTACATCAGAGCTCAGTTTTGAAAATACACCATTATTTTTCAATATTTTTGGTTCTTCAAAAGTTTGTCGACAAATAAAGTTAGTAAAGCATCTAAATAACAGTATCCTAAAATCACATAGACAAATGTGCTGAGCGAAAGTGAACACATTTCATTGTTGGGTTTCCAAATCCTCATAGCTTTAGCTCGGCTTAGTTCAAGTCATGAGGCTTTGGTTACCCACTAACGATTTAACATTTTATGTTGACTATCTATAAAAGTGAGTTTATTGAAAAAGCCAAATTTCTTAACCTTAAATGCAAGGAACCATTATTAGGCTTGACCCTGCCAGAGCAAAAATAATGGAATATAGTAAGGTATATACACTATTGGGTGCCATTACATTGTGTAAAAATATTCTACATTCCTCTGTGTCTATTATTTTCAGAATTACAATTGACATCAACTACTCTTAATATCTCTACTCTTGATATAAGAGGAACGCAAGCACCTGTGCTGCTCCACTGACCAAACTTTATAAATTTAAAGAGGATGGTTAACAAAAGTTTTAAAAACAAGGAAAGCAAGAAAATATGCGAAATGATTAGTTTGTCCAGACAAGTTACTTGCCTTGCCTATGAGTAGAACCACACTTGTACTCACTTGAGTATCACTATTCATTACTTCCCTTTATTTAAATTTATTTAATTAGAAAATGGTCTATAAATGCAGTGGAGAATTGTAATGTTTTGGGCTGTCATTCCTGGAATATTGATTTTAAATTGATGGTTTGGCCAATTTTCATCTCAGATTTGACATGTAATTTTTCTTGGTCCCACCAATAGGTGAATGAAAAGTAGTAGACCTAGGTCGAATGGGCAACTGGTGGCTTAAATGAAATATGGCTGTACTTTCAGGGATTAATCTAGCTCTGCATCCCGCATCATATACGCATTGTTTTTTGATAGGACGCAATCATTTTACAAATGTGCGTCCCTTGGGACCCATAACAATTCACTTGGTTGTCGGGGCAGAGATAGTCCGGACGTAAAAACACGTTGGTAAACATCGGGAATATACTATTTTCATGGTATAAGCTTAAAATGGACACCGTTTCCTCTAAGATGTAACAAGTCATATGATTGGCTTATACATTAAATGCATTTACCCTTATCGAATCACAATCGCCGTTATATTGATTATGTCGGCTTGGTTGTTTATCAGTTCCCCGTATGTAAACAAACTCTCCACAGTCTCTGGGCTTGCTTTTGACGAGTAAATTTTATTCTTGAGGCACAAATCTTGAGAAATTTTCCTTAAAACATATTGGATAGCCTTTCTCTTGCGTCCTTTTGACCTCAAGTATTTTTTCGTCAAGTGCAAATGAACTGTCAACTCAACACCGGTCTCAAAATTTGTCAATCAGTGTTTGAATGTCATTTACGTGTGAAAGACCTGAATAAGTTTGATGATCTAAATAATATGCATCCAAATCATTGATGAAACATATTGTCAGATATAATCTGAACACCTAGTTATAAATTAATTATGATGTTTAATTCACAGAAAACAATACTGCCTATTTCAACATATTGGGTAAAACTGGCTCAATTCTATTGTTAACACTGCATGTGTATTAACAATCTAGTCTTTCCCCTGTTTCAGTTGTTGGTACTTGTATTTAAGAAAAGTTAAGAAAAAACAACTCCAAGGGCCTAAAATCATTAACTAATAAAAACTTGACTCTTGTTCAAGGCAACTAAAGACCTATTTGCATACTTTTTACTTAGAAATTAATTTTAAGAGTTTTTTTTTTTATTTTGTATTTAGGATTAAACTAAGGTCCAATTGATTTATTCTGGGACCCATTGATTTCGCCCTGGGACTCAAAGTTTTTGCCCTAGGACTCATTGTTTTAGAATTGAGGGGTTCCAGGGCTCATAGGGTGAAATTTCTAGATTAATCACTGTACTTGTGTGAGAAACAAACAACAGAAATTCATGGGTAGGTGCCTAAGTAACGTCAATTTTGATTTGCAATAATGGTGAAAGGGCATTCAAGCATCAACATTGACTTTGTGTATGTTTCTAGTAAAAAAATGTCACTAGTTTTGGATACATTACTTAATTTTAGCCTAGCTTAATGACAAGGGTTGTGTGCTTATTTCCTATTTTTCATCATGAATCTCGGCTGGTAATTGGCCACTGCACGGTATCTAATCTATCTCGCAGTGGCAATGAGCTAAAGGTGAAAGCTTTACCTAAGCTTATCTGGAATAAGTATACAATTGTACAGAGTTCAGATGTCAAACATATACACATTGCAGTTTTTCCTGGCTACTCTCAGAATCAGTTTCCTGGTGCTTATCATTATCCCTTTACACATGAATGTTAGGTATACCAGGGGTGAGGAATATTCCCATGTCCGACCTGCAAGATGGAATTTTTGATATTGTGGACAAGTTCATTTTCCATACCAGTTTGTTGAATAACAGAGCAAATCTTTGAATGGTACAAAGATCTCAATGATGAAATGCCATAATTAAAGGATGAAAACTGTTGTTAATGAAGAAAATGCTGGGTTGCAGCATTTTCTTCATTAACAATCATGTTTTCTTAAACCTTTTCTGTTAAGTTTTCAGTGAACATGTTCATTTGGATGCATGGGAGAGATATCATCCCTCATCCTTGGACAAGTTCAAAGAAATTCAAATTTAACCCCCTTTCGGTATACAATATAAATAGTCAGTTAATCCTTGTTATGCAGGATAACATCTTGGAAAGTTATATTAAAATCACAGTACTGATAACTCTGTATTCATTATTTGCAAGTAAGTAATTTCTTTAAAAGAAAAAAAGAATATTTTTTCACTTACTGGTTTGGAAAGGAAAATCAGGTGGTTATGGTAGTCAGACCTCATGTGCAGGCTGATCTTTGGCTATCACTCCTGCCAAAGCTGGAAATTTCTGTGTTCAGTGTGAAATATAATTGCAGTAACAGAAATTTTCTTTGTTTAAACAGAAATAAAACGGCAATGAAAGCCTGCATATTGACCTTGCAACAAACCTTTTGGGAAAGTATATTAGCCCTTCTCTTCTTAGTTGTTCACACTTAGAGTCCTTCTGTATACAAAGATTTGGCAATAGTATTATAGACTGCCAACAGTTTGCAAAGAAGTGAAGCCAAAACTACCTACTTTCTTTTTTCACTTAAAATAAGATAAACTTGAGTCAGGCCTGTTGAAATGTGTGCAAAAATTGGTAATTTGTTTAAATCAAAATTTGAATCCAACAGGATAAGGGTTAATCCCATTCGGAAGGCTGAAAGTGATGGAAGCACTCATTGTGCATAGAAATGTATTCCAACAATTTTATTAATTGCAAAAAATTGGTTTCATTTTATTCAAATAATAAAACCCCTTTTTTGTTGCTATTGGACTTTTTGAGTTGGACCTGAGTCTAAAATTTTGGAAATGGGAATGGAACATTGACCCAAATTCTCGGCTTCCTGGTTTGATGATCATAAAGGAGAAAGATTAATTATTGTTATGGGTTTCTTCACTGCTAACTCCTTTTCTCTTGTAATACTGATGGGTAATTAGATGCTACTTGAGTGTAGAACAAGCCTGTTGGGCTTATTAGTTATACAGCTCAAATATTCAGTTAGTCCCTCTGGTTAATATCTGGAGAAAGCATCTTGTACAAAAGTAATGGACTTATAGTGAGGATTTTTTAATGCTCTATTGGAGTTGTATTTAATTTTGAAAATGATACTTAACTTGTTGATTTTCTAATTAGTTTACACATTAAATTTAATTACAAAGGCATTGGTTTAGAGTTGTTTAATTAAAAAAAGTGAAATGTGTGTTAACAGAAAAATTTATCTGTGCATAAATTGCTAAAGCTATATTAATGATAGTAGTTATAATAGAATATACACTTTAAAAGCTTATAGTGATTTAGAATAATCAGTTTCTTTGATTAAATGGATTTAATAAAAATTCAAATAGTTACAGATATACAAGGAATACCTGTATTTAAAGAACAGATAAAGGTTGAGTTTATAATACCAATTTAATCCTGGAGTCATGAGTTCAAACCCTGGTTTTGCCAACTTTAATCCAGCACTTGACAAAGTTCAAAGTGACAGGGGCCATTTTATCTCCATTCATGGGGTGTATGATAAGTAGGCCTTATTGGGATGAACAGCTGGTGGCTCAGATGAAATGTTGTGGATGAACTGGTGTTAGAAATAACTGGAAATCATTGGTATTGGTGCACAGGCAGATATGATATACCGTGGCTCTTTGTATTTTCACGGTAAACTAGTCAATTATGGATGGGCTTCAAATGAAAAACAAATCTTGAAATAAAACACTATGTATGCATTATAAGCCTGTTCCTTAATCTGTACATCAGCAAGATTATAGGCGTCTCGCAAAAACATTTTTAGCTGAAAATGCCTCTTGATGTTGACCACCGTCATGAGCACGATATTGAGTCAGGACGTCATATTTCCACGGTAGTTTACAAAATCTATCTTTTGATTTTCATATTCTTTTACATTTTTCAATGTATATGCACCATGTATTGGACAAATTTGCATTGTGTTTACGATTTTCAAACAAGAAAATGGAGTTAATTTGGAAAGGGGGGGGCTGAATGATGGAACATATGATGCCTATTTTGAATGCATTGATATTTTAATTAATTTTGTATTTATAATTCAAGAAAGTGTTGATCTTCTTTATTTGGTTAATATGTATAGGGTTTGTTCACAAAATGTGTATCAATTCTTAGCCACCAGAGCAAGCGTTATGCTAAAATTCGATTGCCGTGATTATATGACGTCCGCGAAAATACGGAGTTGGAGTATATCTGCAATAATTTTGAAAGTGGTACTAAAACCCATACAAACAAATAAACCATCAAATAAAAAATCAATATAATGAGTTTGATTCCAGGGTTGGCACACCTATTAATTGTCCTTTAGATGAGATGTTAACTCAAGGTTCTGTGTGCTTTAACTTGAGCTAATTAAAGAACCATGGTGGATCTCGGCAGTAGTTTCATTATGTTCTGCTCTATCTTTCAACTAACTGTCTTATGGCATCATCACTCATATGTACATAATGCTATGGTAGCAATGAAAAATGAAAGTAAAATACATTCATACATACATGCATATCACTAACATATGATAGATTTCAAAAAGATTTGTCACTAATACTATTTCCATCATAGAAGGCTTCAATGATTAGTGCTTTTGAATGTGCATTTGTATGACAAAAACCCTATAAAAATGTGGTAATGATTAAAGGTTCAAGGCCAAGGTGATGGTAAAAATTTTGTGGGCTCTTATCAGTTGTTTTTTGACAACCATTATAGTGTAGTTCCAAAAGAAAAGCATGCTTTTACAGTAATTAATTAAGTGAATTCATCATGATTTAATGTCTTTCCTTTCAGTAGTAAATGTTTTCATCCTAAAAGGCTCCTACAAAGGTTAGGATGCTTTTACAAAGTATACACCCACTTTATGAAGCAAAACATACCAAATTGATATCTTTTTGGTTTTTTCCTTTAATTCGAATTTAATATCCCATAGACAAAAATGTTTGTCTAGAGGAAAATAACCTTAAATCAAGGGTTACAAAATCCTTTAATTTTAGCTAATTTCAATCAACTGAAATGGGCTTTTCTTAGTAAAAAGTATATGTTGGAGCTACTATCAAGAAGTAAATAAAGCATGATATTCATACAGTCATGCCTATGGCGAAAGGGGGGGGGGGGGGTATCTTAATGGTTTCACCACATCTGTTTGTCCTTTCATAGACCTGAATTATTTCTGTGCTGTAACTAAAGTACAAATTGACATGTAAATTATCAAACTTTATACAAGTGTTACCAAGGACTCAAGGAAGTATCCAAACATTTTGGGGTCATGAAAGTCAAAGGTCAAGATCACATTTCAATTTTTTCATAAAAAAAAAAATCCTTTGTGTAACTCAAGAAACAATGAATTTGATTCATGAAACCTTGTACAGACTTGTTTCTTAGAGCCCAAGGAATTTAGTGCCGTTTCATTTATAAGTTATGAAGGACAAAGTTCAAGGTCACATTTGAGCTTTGTTTGAAGGTCAGCTTTGAAGAAAATACATTAAACTTGAAAATGGATACAGTTGTTGCCACACAACCCAAGGAAGTGTTCTTCTTTGTTAGGGTTACTTTTTTACACAGGTCAAAGGTCAAGTATATTTCTGAAATTATGGAAACCATTTCAGTTGTTTTAAGGTCCTGCAGGTCAAGGTTATATTTGGACTTTTATGAATACTGTTACTATAGCCATGGAATGAGACCAATTGATGTACAGGCATGAAGCTTTGTACAGTTGCTGCCAATGGCTAAAAGAAGTGAACTTATGTTTTGAGGTCACATAGGTGACAAATCATATGAGCCTGTTCGTGAGATTTCCTACAATTTCAAATGTGCGCAAAGCAAAGACTCTGACCAGCCTATGCATCTGCACAGACTGACCAGTCTTCACTCTGCGCTAAGTAGATAAATAAGGTCTCAAAGTATCTGTAGACAATCAGGTAACTTTATATTTACAATACGAGGGTTGTCCCAGGAATTCGTGAACTTTTGCGATAACTTTTATATCAAACGTCTGATGAAACTGAAACTTACAAATAATTCGGATTGATCATTTTTAGCTCCACTGGCTGAAAGCCACTGGGGCTATTGTCATGGCGTTGTGTCCGTCGTGTGTCCGTCCGTCCGTGCGTGCGGTCGTAAACTTTTCTTTAAAAATCTTCTCCTCAGAAACTACTGGATGGATTTCAACCAAACTTCACAGGAATGATCCTTGGGTGACCCTCATTCAAAGTTGTTCAAGAAATTTTGATGCAATGAAAAACATGGATTTAATGGGCGTGGCTAATTTCCAAATATGGTAAAAAGTGAATTTTCTCAGATTCTAATCAATGGATACCAATTAAATTTTATATGAATGATCCTTGGGTGACCCTTTATCAGTCTACAAAAAATCATTGTGATTGGATGGAAAATATGCATTTTATGGGCGGAGGTCATTTCTCTATATGCTATATAGTGGAAACTTTGAAAATCATTTTCTCAGATTGTAAGTGATGGATATCAACCAAATTTCACTGGAATGATCCTTGAGTGACCCTTTATCAGTCTACAAAAAATCACTGTGATTGGATGGAAAATATGCATTTTATTGGCAGAGGTCACTTCTATATATGCTATATAGTGGAAACTTTGAAAATCATTTAGTCAGAATGTAATTGATGGATATCAACCAAATTTCACTGGAATGATCCTTTGATAACCCTTTATCAGTGTACCAAAAATTATTTTGATTGGATGAAAAATATGCATTTTATGGGCAGAGGTCATTTCTCTTTATGTTAAATAGCGGAAACTTTGAAAATCATTTAGTCAGAATGTAATTGATGGATATCAACCAAATTTCACTGGAATGAAGTTTTGATGACCCTTTAGCAGTGTACAAAAAATTATTTTGATTGGATGGAAAATATGCATTTTATGGGTGGAGGTCAATTCTCAATATGTTAAATAGTGGAAACTATGAAAAACATTTTCTAAGAATGTAACTGATGGATATCAATCAAACATTTTTGGTATGATCTTTAGGTGACCCATTATCATGCAGCTAAAAATTATTTTGATTTGATGAAAAATATGTCTTTTAATAGCAGAGGTCATTTCTCTATCTGTTATATAGTTGAAACTATATAGTTGAAAATCATTTTCATCATCAGTAGAACCCCAAATATCTAAAAATCTAGTCAAAACACTTATTTGCTTTTACAAGAATTTCAAGCCTGTGGAGCGACTCAAGCCATTCATGGCTTTCTAGTTCTTTATTCCCGTATAATTACAGAGGGCTATTTCCAATACTCGCGGAGATATGAATAAAAAAGTAAGACTAGTAAATGGTTGTGGGCTCACGCTATCAACGTCGTTTTATAATACACGAAACGTCATTTCAAAACTGATTCACTTCTTCTCAAAGTCCTTACAGGCCCTATGGACTTGTTACGAAGAACCTTTTGTACAAAAAACATATCTCAGAACAATGTTGATATAAACTTCTGTTGTCCATTAAGTAGAGCATTTGATTTAAAAAAAAACACAACTTTTTCTCAATCTTTTGCGTAGATACCCAATATAGTACTTTTTTTACCCTATAAGGGGTGAGTAAAGTAAATGTTTTTTTTTTCATAATCTATCATCATATTTCTAGCCGTTTGATAAAAGGAAGATTTACTGTATTATACTTGCAGGAAACAATTATTTGGATGTTTTGAATATTGCAGTATTCAACAAACAAAAAAAAAAATACATTACCACAACCTTATTTCATCGAGATCTGGGAATTCATTGGTACCGTTTCCAAATCTCTGTTAATGCTGAAGATACATACATATTTCTTCAACGCCCCGATGCCTATCATTTACTGGCGTAACTCATGATCAAGTCATATCAAACTTTACATTGCTGATTTACTTATTCTTAGTTTCTGTTTATCCCAGAAGGCATTCTGATTGGCGTCGGTCGAAAACGTCTTTTATTCCCTTATCGACGCTCCTCGCATTGGTTCTTTCTTTCTCGACCCTTTTTGCCCTACTGTCCTTAAGTCGGTTTCAATTTGATATCTCTTTTATCTGTGATAAATGAGGGTAGACGACATAAGGTTAGGGTCATTCCTCATTTCGAATTCCCTTATTTCACGATCCTCACCTAACAATGAACTATTTTTTTGTGCGCCGAGCGTTCAGTTGACGTCGCCATTTTCACGCAATTTATATTGCACTCGCATATAACAAAACTTCAAAATTTCACACTTCGTAATGTCGTTTGTATGAAAATATCAATGTGTGATCTCCAAAGTTCACTACTTTCAACAATGTTAGTTTTGTACCAAACTCTTCGTGAATATTGAAATAAATAAAGATCAAACATCTACCATATAAAATTTGTAAGTAAATTTGGATTGCGCCGACCACCCCTATCGTGCCTAACTTTCATAGTTGTATTTCTGAACATGAACATATTAAAACCCTAAAACCTTTATCAATTTGTTGCAAATTAACATGTGTTATCAACTCAAGAATTTTACTTTAATCGGATGCTGGGTTTTTGAATAATTGAAAAAAATCACGAATTTCTGGGACAACCCTCGTATGTGGCTGTCAACGCTACTCAATGTTCGCCCCTCATGAACATTTCAAATTGTTGGAAATGTCATGCATAGGCTCATATTTCATTACTAGCTCATCCCATACTAATAGTACATCTTGGACATGCCCTTGAGTGTGTGTGGGGTGGATTAGTCTGCTTTGCGTAGTTCTAATTGATTTTACCATTGATGAAAAAAATATGAGCAAGATTATTGAATAAAAAAGATGCTGGCTGAATAAAAATGTATTATATATAAGAAAACTGATGCATGAATATTGATAAAGGTAGATTTTTATACTAAAACTGCAAAGCAAGTTATGATTATTTTTGTGCCTTGGGCTATGAACTTTTCTATGTATGAGATTATTTAATTAACTTTCATGATACTTGGTACAAAATCTCTCTAAAAAACATCTTTGTAAAATTATTGATGTTGAATGTATTCTTTGGGGAAAAAATGTTGTAGCTTTAAATAAATAGTCCTATTCATTTGACCTATTAATATAATTTGTGCAAAAGTTGCTTAGATATAAATAATTGACGCATTTTATCAATTTTACAAAATGTATATTACATTTTGATATGGTAAGTAGAATATTGCAATAAAAGCACAGATTCATTCAATGTTGAATCAATGTTGAATGATGTCTTTTAGGCCCGTTTCCCTTTAATCTGAGGTGAACTTACTCTAAATAATCATATGATTGATTAGAGGATAAGTTCATCTCAAATTAGAGAAGAAATCTAGAAAAAAATCCTGAAATTTAGGCATTTGAAGTGGGTTTTCTTAGCAAAAAATGTAGAGTTGCTTCTATTAGGGAGGGTGCTATTATAAGAGGAAATACAGTACAATGATCTGTTAAAAAAAACCTCAATGTGCCTTTAATTTCAAATGCCTGCATGTTTAGGCTAAAGATTAAGCGCTTTTCTTCGTGAAAATGGTATAAGTTGCAAAGGTATGTAGTAATCTTGGTTAGGATCTAAAAGATTAAAATCTTCACAGTATACTATTTAAAACATTCATATAATCTGGGTTTACCTCAGTTATTTTGTTTATGTATGATTTTGATCTAGACCTATTATTGTTTGTAATGTTGATTCTGACCTTTTCCGATAAATTTACCACAAGTCTATAAACCCATTACCTTCATTTACACTGCTTTAGGTCTGCAAATAGAGTGAGTGATCAAATGTCAATTTAGTCTATACAGGGAAGGACAAAATTGACCTTTGATCACTCACTTAAACTTGTGGATCTATACTGTTTTGCTTCTGGTGGATTATGGAAATTTATCGGTAGGTTATCACTAGGCATTACCTTGAAACTTGGCACTCTCTTCATTATTTATAGAGCAACCTATTCTATCAAGGGGGATAACTCTAGATTCATTTTGTGCTCATTATTGATTTATGCCCCTTTTTGAATTTCGATTTTTTATCAACTTTCCAGCACCGAACATCTGATTCTAAGCAGGAACAGGGAAAAAGACTAACAATTTCAACCTAGGGGTCCAGACTGCCAAAATTTGAAATTTAACATTAGGGGTTTAAGGTATTTTCTCAAAATGTTTGAGGGCCCAGCTCAAAATTTAGGGGCCTTTGACTCCTGGAACCTTGCTAGTCTTTTTCCCTGAGACAGTGCAAATTTGTTTTGAACAGCATTTTCCCTAATCCTTCGACATTTTTCTTTACCCATTTCAGAAAAGGAAAATTGCTTGCCATAAACATAACCAAAAGTCCAAACCATATCGTTATAGAAGGGTCAAAATTCCAACTGCACAAATTTTTGTTCCTGACAAAGTAGTGGTCATAATTCATATACAAAATGATAATCAAAGTGATTTGATAATTTGATGGGTAGAAAAAATAAAAAGAAATAAAAAAGAGACATTGGTGCTGCAGGCTAGTGGCTTAATACTTATGACCTTTTGCACTCACCAGCAGAGTAATAATTCGAGGGTTCGGTGCAAGACTGTAGTAAGTGTATATACATTGTATATACACTTACTAGTCTTGCACCGAACCAGCAGAGTAATAATTCGAGGGTTCGGTGCAAGACTGTAGTAAGTGTATATACATTGTATATACACTTACTAGTCTTGCACCGAACCAGCAGAGTAATAATTCAAGGGTTCGGTGCAAGACTGTAGTAAGTGTATATACATTGTATATACACTTACTACAGTCTTGCACCGAACCGACATATTGCATATTGGGAAAGTGTAGTTAATGATATCGAGACATTTGACACCCAAATAAACACCACAGCCACTGTTAAACACCAATAAAATGTTGATCATTACAGCTTTATTACGAAATTTTACAACACCATTGCTTAACTTTGTGTAAAGAGAGATAATACAGGTGTGTTTATCGACAGAGCTCCAGGTAGAAGCAGCAATTTTTATTTCATTTGTAAAATTATCATCTTTTGTCTGTTAAACCCTATATTTTTGGTATTCAATGGAATCATGTCTTCAAGACAATTCCATTGAAAACAAAAAATATTGGGTTTGAATGAGAAAAAGCATTAAAATATTGTCGTTATGACCTCATACCTAGGGTACAGTATTGGCCAATAATGCTTTACCTATTGATTCACGATGATGTGATTACAGGGTGCAGAACGATGATGTGATTACAGGGTGCAGAACGGAAAATAACAATATGATATTACTCATAATGTTTCTTGGCCGGTTTCTGGTTTAAGTTGTAATATACATGTTTTTGGTTTCCGGATGTAGAAATGTGTTGAATTCATGTTTACTGTCAAAAATCTGGGGTAAACTTGTGAACGAGTTTTAACTGGAATTACAATGAATTGTAGTCAGAATGTTTTTTGTTTGTTTGAACGATTATTCTGACATATATTTAAATATTGTTGTGCCAGCATCATCGGCAAGGGCTAAGATGGTTTATATGTCTATCAGAAGAGAATTTAAGAGTTTGATCGATGAAGTGTTTCAATTTGGATTATCTAATCATGTGAATTGTTTGAATATTGAATCATGAGGTAATTATAATAGGAGGTTTATAAAGGCTTTCATGTACATAAACAGGATTTTACGACCCTGTCATACATAGAAAAACCTTGCGGAAAAAGAAGAAATTGTAATGAGAAATTTCTCCATAATTATTATCAAGAATATTTCTACCAATTTGGATGTTTTTTGTACAAATTCTACCATCACTATATTTTTAGCTTGGCTGTTTTGGGAAAAAACTTGAGGTATTGTCGTGGCTTTGGTGTCCTTCGGTGTTGAATCTGCTTTTGGCGTTACAAACTTGAACTTGGCCATATCTCTGTTGTTAAAATTGAAGATATCTTCATTAAAGATAGTATGAAAACATACTACTTTTACACAAAACTTCTGCTAATTCATAACAAATGAATATGACATTTACTGTGAAAGTTTTGGAAGACAGTATAGACTACTATCAGACTGCACACCTGTGCAGTCTGATGTTAGTATACACTGTCTGCTCTCCACTTGCTAATCATAAAAAAACTTGAGACAGACTGGTTGAAATATAAAAACAAAATTTGTCAAGATAAATTTAACCCTTGTCATGCTGAACCCGGAATATTCCTGCTTTGGCAGGAGCTATAGACCAACATCAGCCTGCACATATGTGCAGTCTGATGTTAGTGTACACCCCCTGTTTCTCACTTTCAAACTAGAATTGTCAATACTTTTAATTTTTCAAATAAAAATTGACCTACAGTAGGTACTTTCAGTGTTTTTTGTCCTTTGATTTTGATGAAAATTTTTAGCCAAAATTTATTCAGCATGACAAGGGTTAAATTCAGCAGGATAAGATTTAAAGTCTAAACTTTATTATTATAATTGAAATCGTTGAAGGGAAACAAATATGTTGTATCTACAGATATTTGTTTCCCAGGGTACTGGAAATACGGACTTTCTCTACTTGTCCATGAATAAGTAAAAGTCAATTTTCTACTTGTTCAGGACCAAAATGAACTTTTACTGCAAAGATTTGGATAGATAAAAATTGGAGAAACATAGTTTTCAAGAAAGAAAATGCTGTATACCTGTGGGGGTAAGCAAGTATCCCTAAAAATTCCTGCCACTTTCAGGATTTGAACCAAGGACCTTAGGATTAGTAAGTCTGGTGTCTTACCACTTAGTAAACCACTGGGCTGCACAAACTGAACTTGAGTTTGACCATTGAATACAGCTTCTTCCCATCTCTCCAGGGACTGCAGTTTATGTGTAGGTTGTGCAGCATACCTGAATTATTGATGGATTTCACAGCTTTACAGAAAACTTCAGTCTCAGATCTCTGCAATGATACAAATCCATGCAAAATCTTGGAAAATTATAGTTGCTAAAATGTGCTTTCCACACTGTATGTGGGAGCCAAAACTTGTAACTATGGCCTTAATATTAAGCTGTAGTTGAAATAATCTTTGGATTTATAGTAGAGATGATTTAAAAGGATCCATGCAGAGCAGAAATATTGTAAATACATAATAAGAATATAGAAAGCCATAAGTTTATGCTATTGCATAACATCTTAAACAGATTTTTAAGGTCAATTTAATTTGAGTGAATTAGAAGAGCTATACAGGGCATTCTTGGAACATTTTCTGATGGCAAAGTCAAGGTCTTCTGTCAAAGGTAGCTGTCATGACACCAGCCCTGCGTTCAGGATGACAAAACATTGCAAACTGTTTGCAAATAATAACCTGTTTTGCACACTGATTTGTGTGCAAAGTGGGGAACAAATTGCAAACAGTTTGCAATGTTTTGTCATCCTTAAAACAGGGCTGTTCTTAGCCCTTATAATGCTGAATTTAGATTTTTCTAGAACAATGTAGGGCATTCAAACTGTTATGCTGAAGGTTTTTTCTTTAAACAATAACAAGGAAAATAACCAGTTTTAGGGCAAAATCAGTCCTAACATTTGTGCAAGCTGATCTTAGTCTATACTGTCTGCAAAAGCTTTGTGTGCAGAAAAAATTCATGTCGTGTACAGCATGAAAAAGGTTAAGGCAAACTATTACAGTAATGGACAATGATACATATCTTATTGCATTAATCACTGAATAGTGAAAAAGACTAGCAGGGGCCTAGTCACCAATGGTCCCTAGATTTTGGCTGGACCCCTAGACTTTTTGGGAAAATGCCTTTACCTCTACTGTTAAAATGTTGAATATTGAAAGTCTACACCAATAAGTTAAAAAATTCTTGGTCATTTTCCCCTCTAAAAGGAAGGAATGGAATCTCGAAGCCAACCACTCTATTTGTTATTTTTCTGGACAAACAAGCTGAAGGTCCTACTTCATTACTGTTATATGACACCGAGGGTGATAATACTGACCAGCGGTCATTTATCATAACGGTCATCGTCTGTTGATTGACCATTAATAAGGCTTCTTGTGTCTGTGTAGCAGTGAAGTAGAAAATAACCTGTCAGACACAATTGTTATGTATGAGAAAACAAATAGCCTGTTTCATTTAATAAAGGGACTTGAAATTGGTGATTTTGGCTTAAGAAAAAAAATCAGTAAATACCACAGAGCCTTGTGTTTAAGAAGAAATTTGAACAGTGGCAAATGTTACAGAAATCCCACCTTGTTGTGCATATGTGGATTGACTTGCAAATCAGGGTTCCTTTATTTTACATTTGCAAATGTTTTTGCATACTGAAGGCAGCGCAGTTTTGAGGCTTTAAGGTAAAATAAATGTGTTTGATTTGAGCTCATACAATAATAAATGGATATCAAATAGAGTGGCACAAATATTCTATATTTATTATAATGAACATTATTTGAATTGAATTTTCAGATAGCTCCATGTTTAATGTCTACTTTTAAGGGTCTAATGAAAAAAGTACCCTTTAAAACCCTAACATTCCTCTGTCTCTGTTTTGGATCCATTGTTGGGTGCTCCAGCCACCACAATATAACTGAAAGATTGTTGAAAGTTGTGTAAAACCCCTTTCAAACTAACAAAATCAATAGTTGAATTGTTGTAGGTAGAAATGATGTTCAGCATACAAAACATTTACTGTAGTCCCAGAATTTTGCGTAAAAGGAGATTGACAATTTTGGACACTAGGTATACATTGATCTTTAAGCATGAGGCCTGAAATTTAAGTAACATTTCTTCTATTCTTAATGCCAGAATTCCCAAAAAATCCTTATACCTAGACTTTGGTAAGATCCCAATAAAAAAGAATGATCAAAGCACTTTCCAAAACCTTTAAGGATGAAGCCCTTTACTTTGCCTGTGTTAAGAACTTCATGATTTGCCGTTGTATTGTTCATGAATTATTACTAAGCCAATGTAGGTTTCTTTTGTTGAAAGGTATTTAGATTCAACTTCTTTGCCTTTAACATTGATAAATGCACTTATATTAGATACAAACTTGATTATACTTGAAATAATCATGGCGGGAATCAGATGACACAATAATTTCAGAAAATTGTCAATAATTATTTCAATATGTGACCAATTTGTATTCGATTTAAAGCAAAGAATGTGGAAATGTGTTAGGAATTTGCTGAATGTTGCAGATCTTTCAAAAAAAATACTGATGAAAAAGTTATTGATGACCAAGTAAAAGTTAACTTAGTATCTTTTTATCCACAGATTTTCAAAATATCTTACCATGTCCAGCAAATTCCTGGCATTTTCCACCTTTTCTACATGATTCAATAACTTTTTAAATAGATGAAGTGTTTACAGAATTATTAAAAATCATCAAAAATTTGTGTCAGAAAGTTAGCTCATTGTTATGGGCCTGAAAGATAAACTCATTATAGAAAGACAGATAGAATTCTTTTAGAAAACATTCATTTTGCACAATTTCAATATATTGTCATATTGTTTGTTATTGAATAATTTCCACAATTTCTTTATTGCACTTTTGATATCTCCTATCACTTAATTTTCCAGGTCTTTTTATGCCCCCGCATCGATAGATCGGGGGCATATTGTTTTACTCGTGTCCGTCTGTCTGTCTGTCCGTCTGTCCGTCCGTCTGTCCGAAAACTTAACCTTGCCAATATCTTCAAGCCTATTTAAGATACAAAGCTAATATTTGGCATGATGATATATCTCAATGATCCGCATCCGCTGGTACCAAAGTCAAGGTCATGTGACAAGGTCAAGGTCATCTGTCAAGGTCAAACGTCCGAAAACTTAACCCGAAAACTTAACCTTGCCAATATCTTCAAGCCTATTCAAGATACAAAGCTAATATTGGGCATGATGATAGATCTCAATTATCTGCATCCGCTGGTACTAAAGTCAAGGTCATGTGACAAGGTCAAGGTCATCTGTCAAGGTCAAATGTCCGAAAACTTAACCTTGCCAATATCTTCAAGCCTATTCAAGATACAAAGCTAATATTTGGCATGATGATAGATCTCAATGATCCGCATCTGCTGGTACCAAAGTCAAGGTCATGTGACAAGGTCAAGGTCATCTGTCAAGGTCAAACTTTGAAAAAAAATGCCGTTACGGGGGCATTCGTGTTTCACAAACACATCTTGTTTAATTCAGAGCATGACTTCTTTATAATCATATATGTTCATTTTTAGCTCGCCTGTTTTTAGAGAAAACCCATTTTATTGCTATAGCCTTGGCATTGTTGTCATGCCAAAACTTTATATTTTATGGTATTATTGGTATGATTGAGCGTTAGAGAATAAGTGTAGTAGTGATTCAGTCCTGGTGAGTTTGTTTACACCATTCATCCTACATCAAATGATTGATTTTAAAAAAAAAATTGGCAAAATCATTTTCTATGTAATGAGTAGATGTGGCATTTAAAAGAATTTTTCGGATAGCTCCAAGGTGAAGGTCGCAGCTCAAGGTCAAACAATTATCTCCACACCAGTTGTCTTGGACAACCTACACATTTAAAGACTAGCTTATTTTGATCTTGACAAGAATAAAATCATATATTTATCCTGAGACAAGTGAATAAACTGTAATTCACATCCCTGCATCTCCACCCTGTTGGGTCAGTGAATGATGAGCCCGGCTAGCTCAGCTGTTAACTGTTAATATTTGGGAAGTGAGTTTGGTCCCCAACCTAGCAAACTTTCATCCCACTTTCATCCCATATTTGTCTCCCACCATGAAATGTTGTGGTTGTACTGGTGTTAGAAATGACAAGAAACCATGGGTATATACAACAGCCATCACAATATAACTGCAAAAATGTTGAAAGTGGCATTAAACCTCATATATACATACAAAGTGAACATTATCCTGAACACTTTTGGTGTCCTGGCTGCACTTTGTATATCGTCAATGTTATTCTATTACCTCGTAACTACAACTTTGATCAAAGCTGTAGTTACAAGGTTTTAGAATACAACGACAATATGTCACTTCAAGTACATGTCAATTTCATAGGAGACATATCAAATCTGGTGATGCATATGGATATATTTTGCCTCCATGTGACCGATTGAAGTAAATTTTGGAGGTAAGTGCAAAACTATTGTAAGTGACTATAAATTTATAGGCACTTACAACAGTTTAACACTGACCCCTTCAATATGCTCATTCTATAATTCACATCACATGCAGATAAGCGATGCCTTGAATACTTGTATTGTGATAAATGTCAAATATAAGTAGAGCTATTGTTTAATGTTATCATAATTTCTGTTGCCTTTACATGTTGTCATTTTAACGCTTTACAGCACATTCTTAATTTCAGAGCTCTCAAATTAGCTTTTTTCATGCTTAACTGAGAATTTACTCTACCTGGCATTTAACAAGTTGCATATATTAGCCTTTGTTTTTTATATGCTCGTCCAAAGATGGCCCATATTGTGAGATAACCTATGGGTAGGCAGCGTCTACTTCTTCGTTCGTAGCATAACTTTGTCACTTTATGTCTTGAAATTAAATTCTATTTTATGCGAGCTCATTGGAATTGTCTCATCAAGACAATTTCAATGAATACCTACTACATAGTTTTTGGATGAATGATAACAGTTTTAAAATTGCTCCACTACCAATTATCTAGAGTTCTTATTTATCAATTCTGTCAATTACGATGGGGGCCCCCATTTTTAGCTCCACTGGCTGAAAGCCACTGGGGCTATTGTCATGGCGTTGTGTCCGTCGTGCGTCCGTCCGTCCGTCCGTCCGTGCGTGCGTGCGTGCGTGCGTGCGTCCGGTCGTAAACTTTCTTTAAAAATCTTCTCCTCAGAAACTACTGGATGGATTTCAACCAAACTTCACAGGAATGATCCTAGGGTGACCCTCTTTCAAAGTTGTTCAAGAAATTTTGATCCAATGAAAAATATGGATTTAATGGGAGGGCCAAATTTCCAAATATGGTAAAAAATGAGTTTTCTCAGATTCTAATCAATGGATACCAATCAAATTTTACATGAATGATCCTTGGGTGACCCTTTATCAGTCTACAAAAAATCATTTTGATTGGATGAAAAATATGCATTTTATGGGCAGAGGTCATTTCTCTATATGTTATATAGTGGAAACTTTGAAAATCATTTTCTCAGAATGTAACTGATGGATATCAATCAAATTTCACTGGAATGATCCTTGAGTGACCCTTTATCAGTGTACCAAAAATTATTTTGATTGGATTGAAAATATGCATTTTATGGGCAGAGGTCATTTCTCTATGTGTTATATAGTGGAAAATTTGAAAATCATTTTCTCAGAATGTGATTTTTGGATATCAAGTAAACTTCACTGGATCCTTGAGTGACCCTTAATCAGTGTACCAAGAATTATTTTGATTGGATGAAAAATATTCATTTTATGGGTGGAGGTCAATTATCAATTTGTTAAATAGTTGAAACTATGAAAAACATTTTCTCAGAATGTAACTGATGGATATCAATCAAACATTTTACGTATGATCTTTGGGTGACCCATTATCATGCAGCCAAAAATTATTTTGATTTGATGAAAAATGTGTCTTTTAATAGCAGAGGTCATTTCTCTATCGGCCATATAGTTGAAACTTTGAAAATCATTTACAATATCAGTAGAGCCCCAAATATCTTAAAATCTAGTCAAAACATTTATTTGTTTTACAAGAATTTCAAGCCTGTGGAGCGACTCAAGCCATTCATGGCTTTCTAGTTTCTGACTTTTTGTCTCTCACCAATGATAATAATAATAAAGATAATCATATACCTATATGAGATACCATAGTAGCTGGAGGCTAGAAGGGTGTGATGGTTGTTCTGGTGATAGAAATTCCAGGAATCCATTGTTAGATGCTCCAGTCACCGCAAAATAACTGAAAAATTGTTGAAATTGGCGTAAAACTACATTCAATCAATCAATTATCTGTCAAATTATCAAGTAAAAACTCCCTTAGAAATCTTTACTATCATGTGTAAAAAATCAAAGTTAGCAAATAATGGTGTTTTGTTTGTGTTTCAGGACAGTACAGCTAGAAGAGGATGACCTCCCATATAGAAGGGACAGTAACACATCTGTACGCTCAGAGGGGACTGGAACACAATATTACCACAAGGTATGGGTAATTATTCACTTATTTACCACAAAGTATTCTTCAGTCTTCACAATGTTACCTCAAGATATAATCAAATCTTCACAAAATCACAAGGCATGAACAAGTCTTCAAAATACTACCACTAGGCAGGCTTAGATTTTCACTATATTGCCACAAGGCAGGCTCAAATTGCCACAAGGCAGGTTCAAATTTTCACTATATTACCACAAGGCAGGCTTGAATTTTCACTATATTACCACAAGGCAGGCTTAAATTTTCACTAAATTGCCACAAGTCAGGCTTAAAGTTTTACTACATTATCATACGGCAGGCTTGAATTTTCACTATATTACCACAAGTTATAGCCAATTCTTCATTCTTCATGATATAACTTTATTCCATTCTCATGCTTCATAATATCTCTACAAGTTATGCTCAAGTCTTCACAATACAATACTTCACATTATTA
Source organism: Fragum whitleyi (assembly GCA_948146395.1). NCBI lineage: Eukaryota > Metazoa > Mollusca > Bivalvia > Cardiida > Cardiidae > Fragum > Fragum whitleyi. The sequence goes on along the minus strand of OX411547.1, from coordinate 38,909,136 downwards.
CTGCAAGGTTTACTAAAATCTTCTCGTTATTACCACAAGGTATACTCAAATCTTAACTTTATTATTTCAAGATACACCAAAATCTCTACAATATTACATGGTATACTTCAATGCATAAATAAATGATTAGTTTATATCTGGATTTCATAATGTACTGAAGACAGTATAAAGCACAGTAGCCTAATTAGAAGATTATTTGTTACAGTATGGTTTACCTGAGACCCCCAGCAGTGAGGAGAGCATTCGCCCTCAGAGACCTGCCAGCACAGTCAGTACAAGTAGTATGAGAGTTAGGCGACTATCAAGGTATTCATACTCTTTATAAAAGCTACCTCACCAAATTTTATGGGTGACTGCCTCTGTGGCCTAGTGGTATTAGGTACTCAACCTGTGACCTGCAGGTCCATGGTTTGAGCCCCACTGTCACTGGATGTGTTTTTGGGCAGAGATCTTAATAAAAAGCCCCAGTCCACCCAGCTGCAAGATTCAGTAGTAGTGTGTTTAAACCATGGCCTCTTTCTCAGGGTTGTGAAAATATCTGGAAAAATTATATTTGACAAAATAACAGGAGGGCATTGATCACTTGTTCACTTATGGTATAAAGTAATGATTTGAATGGTCAATTTACTATGCTCCCCGAAGGGAGAGCACATAGCCGCTGCTTCGTCTGTCTGTCCATCCGTCCGTAATTCCGTCTGTCCGTCCGTCCGTCCCCACCTATTTCTCCAAAACCCTTGGGCCAAATCAAATGAAACTTACCATGTGAACTGCCTATGATATAGTGTTGATGCATCTGTGACTGTTTTTGGATTTGAGGCCTCGTCACGGGAAAATGGGACTTAGGGTAAAAAACAGTTTTTCTCAAATTTCTCCTAGTCTAACAGTCAGAATTTAGTGAAATTTCATATTTGAGTAGCAAATCAGATGCCCTTCACTATAAACAATTTGAAATGAACGTTAAAAAAACTATATCATGGAAAAAGGGGGCTAAATGTTTGTTACCTTTACGTTAGCGTGTAAAATACAGTTATTCTTTCATTTCTCCTAGTCTGATGTCCAGAATTTGATGCAATTTCACATTTGAGTAGCAAATCAGATGCCCTTTACCATAAACTATTTGAAATTTATGTCTAAAAATATGTCATGCAAAAAGGGGGTTTAATGTTTGTTACCTTTATGTTAGCTGTATAAGATAACACCTTAATTGAGTCCTTGCAATCTGACCACAGAGCATATCTCCTAAAGTATAATAGCTATCAACTTTAAACTTTTTGGGTGGATATCTCATAGAGGAGAAGTGCAATACACAAGAACTTCAACTCTTGCTTGCATACTTTTGTAGTTATTGCCCTTTGTTATTTTTGATACTTAGATTTTATTGGATGTATTAATCTTTAATCTATTAGGCTTCAGATTTCTATCAAGCTTTCGTGGCAGGGGCTGTCCAACATGGCTCTTGTTTTTGTGACAATGCCTTTTTCGGGGAGCATAATCCGTCTCTGACGGCTCTTGTTATTTGATTGACTGCCATTTCATTTACTTTGGAAAATGAAGAATGTATAGGTTATTAATGTTTATCTGTTGTCTTAGGGTTGTAATAATTGAGGACTTTGTCCCAAAAAAGTTAATATATATCTGGGTTTTAAGGGACGCAGGTTTTGTGCATCTGTATTTTTGTATCATCTTCTCTGTCTGACATTCTATTTCTAGTTTGAAAATACAACGCAAAATGAGGGCAGTTTTCAGTTACAAGAGTTTCATGCTGAGCCATCATTTTGGGTCATGTTGTTACAACTGTTTCACGATGATCTGTTGAAATTAAAAAGATTAATGTTTAAACCACTGGTTACTTTAATTATGTGTCTATTTACAGCCTAACAGATGATAACACAAGATTTCCCAAACTACAAGACTGTGCTCATTTTCACTATGATGTTGTCGACATTAACAGTTTACAGGTACTGTAGCATTAAAGTTTTATTACACATGGTCTATGACTGACTGCTAATGCTATGTTCCCACTGCCGATCTCATCAACTCAATCAAGCCCTATCAAGCGATCGAAAACTGAGTGAGCTTCGTCAGCATTAGTGATCAGGGAAGGTCATTGGTGATCGAGTCTGGTCGGCATCAATTCTGCTTTCTACCTGAATATTTTGTCATGTCAAAAATACTCAAGTAAGGTTTAGTAGATAATTTGATTGTAAAGCGGTTGGGAAGCATGTGTGTATTGATTGGATACAAGATCAAGCTGGTTGTGAATCAATCATGTAGAGATTGAGTGTCAACTTGTTGATATCTTTTAACCAACCTGAACAAGATCACTCTCCACCTGTACTCAAATTATTCCTGGCCTCAACCCAATCAACTTGATCTGATTTAAGCCCCCACAGGACTATTCTTGATGGCTATTTGGGCGAAGATCTTAAAACAGTTTTATAGAATGAGTTGGTTGGGAAGCCATCATGTATAACTCGAGTATAGGTCGGGATGGTATAGCAGAAATTGTGAAAACAGTGGTCTGGGAAAGATAGGATAGTGCTCATGTAGAGATTTGTATTGTTGAGAAGGGATCAAGTAGTGATCAAGCTAATGTCATCAAGCTTGCATGGGATTGATCGGAGAAATTTGGTGATCAAGGAGATCCAATTAGCAGTGGGAACCTAGCATTAAGTATGATTTTGAAGATCTAATATTAAAAATTTTCAATGGAAACATGTTTCCTCCCTTACATCAAGTTATGACAAGGTGTTATATGAAAAAACAGAAAGAAAGTACACACTATATACATCATATAGTCATTTACTTCAGTCTTTGATGGACCCTTCAATTACAAATTTTAAGACATCATTTAATTTGTTATGTATTTAAAACACATAACTGAATTTGTTACATTTCTTGATTGTAGGTCAGTTTGTTAGAGGACGAGACAAACGCTTATCACCACAATGGGGAGGAGGACAAGAGTGCCTACTTCTTCATCAAGATAAACTCCAACAGTAAAACCTGGGTGGTCCGACGTAGCCTCAAGAACTTTCGCATGCTGGATCAGAAACTACACCGCTGTATATTTGACAGAAAGTACAGTCACTTGCCGGAGATAGCTGTCCTTGATCCTGACACTACTAACCATCAGGTACAATCACAGCTTGATTACAACTGCATTTTGAACAAATGTTAGATTTAAAGATCCCTTTATCTTTTTTTAATAAGAACTTCTGGTTTAATGCAAATGAAATATTGACTTGTAAATTGCAAATAACAAGAATCCCATTAAATAGTTTTACCTTTGTTTCTTGGTTGTAAAATTCGAAGACTATCGATAATATAGTGAGTATCTTTGGCATGTAGGAGCTTTAGGCATCTGCTCATGACAATGACAGGGTCATCTATTAATGTTGAAAAGTTTTACAAAAACATTTGTAAAGGCTTTTTCCAAAGCTAAACAAAATGTACTGCACTAGATCTATCATTTATAGCTCTTCAATATTAACAATGCAGCAAAACAAAATAATCAGATAAGAACCTCTTAAAAAATGCATTGACAATGAAATGGTATAGGTAATTGTTATGAGTACTTTATTTAAATGTCAAGTACGTTATCTTCACAAAATAAAGAGGCATTGTCTATTCCAAATATTGTTGATATTACTTTGATATATGCAACTTAATAAATTTAACACTTAATTGTAACCTTAAGCCCTCTTCACTGAATATTCCTGCTGCTCATAAAGCTTTGGCAGAAAGTGAAGACTCAGATCAGCCTGCATAGATGTGCAGTCTGATCTAAGCATACACTATCTGCTTTATTGAACTGATTAATTGATAAATTAATGGACTAACTAATGCGCAGATTAATAGATTATAATTGATTATCAGTTGGTTTGGGCTTGCGATTGTGATAATCGACTAATAAATTTTATAATCCATTAATCAGTTCCTAACACAAACATGAAAGCCATTATATATAATTTTCAAAACAGACACCAGTTTGATGGCTCAGCATGAAACTGTTGTAACTATACTACCTATATGTATATAGGCAGTAACAGCTGTTTCGTGCTGAGTCAAGAAGTTGGTAAAAAATCTGCAGAAAGGGTCTTCAGATCATGAGTTTGAACTAAAGTTTCACATTCTATTCTTCAAAGGATTTTACTGGGTGTGACTGTATTAATTTCTAAGAAAATGATTGTACAATCAATCATCAGTTGATTTACTTTTCCAACTAAAAAACATTTTTTATCCCCAGCCGAAGAAATCTTTGGGGGGATATTGTTTTTGCCATGTCCGTCCGTCCATCCACCCGTCCGACATTCGTTTCCGCGCTATTTCTTGAAAACTATAGACCGGATTTCAATAAAACTTGGCACACAGCTTCACTACAATGAGGACATGCGCATATCGTCAGGGTTACCCGGTTCGACTGTCGAATTAAGAGTTACTGCCCCTGACTGTTTAAGCCTTTTACATACATAGTGATATTCGTTTCCGTGCTATTTCTTGAAAACTATAGACCAGATTTCAATGAAACTTGGCACAAAGCTTCACTACAATGAGATAATGCGCATATCGTTGGGGTTACCCGGTTCGACCATCAAATTTAGAGTTTTACTGCCCCTGCCTGTTTAAGCCATATACATACAGAGTGATATTCGTTTCCGCGCTATTTCTTGAAAACTATAAACCGGATTTCAATGAAACTTGCCACACAGCATCACTACAATGTTGACATGCGCATATCATCGGTGTTACCCGGTTTGACTGTCGAATTTAGAGTTACTGCCCCTGACTGTTAGTGCCATATACATACATAGTGATATTCGTTTCCGCGCTATTTCTTGCAAACTATAGACTGGATTTCAATGAAACTTGGCATACAGCTTCACTACAATGAGGACATGCGCATATCGTCGGGGTTATTTGGTTTGACCATCAAATTTAGAGTATCTGCCCCTGACTGTTTAAGCCATATACATACAGAGTGATATTCGTTTTCGCGCTATTTCTTTAAAACTGTAGACCGGATTACAATGAAACTTGGCACACAGCTTCACTGAGCATAAGCATGAGCATATCGTCAGGGTTACCCGGTTCAACCGTCAAATTTAGAGTTACTGCCCCTGACTGATTAAGCCAAATACATACATAGTGATATTCTTTCCACGCTATTTCTTGAAAACCTTAGACCGGATTTCAATGAAACTTGGCACACAGCTTCACTACAATGAGGACATGCGCATATTGTCCACATTAAGTGGTTGGTCATCAAATTTAGAGTTACTGCCCCTGACTGTTTAAGCCATATACATACAGAGTGATATTCGTTTCCGTGCTATTTCTTGAAAACTAATAACCGGATTTTAATAAAACTTGGCACACAGCTTCACTACAAAGAGGACATGTGCATATCGTCGGGGTTACCCGCTTTGACCATGGAATTTAGAGTTACTGCCCCTGACTATTTAAGCAATATACCTACATAGTGATATTCGTTTCCGCGCTATTTCTTGAAAACTATAGACCGGATTTCAATGAAACTTGGCACATAGCTTCACTACAAAGAGGACATGCGCATATCGTCAGGGTTACATGGTTTGACCATCGACTTTAGAGTTACTGCCCCAGACTGTTTAAGCCTTATACATTAAGAGTGATATTCATTTCCGCGCTATTTCTTGAAAACTATAGGTTGATGTAGATAAAAGATAACCTGTACCTAAGTTTGATATTAACTCCATTGACAATGAAAATATGTTCGGCGGGGGATATCAATTTAACAAATTTGCTTGTTTAATTCACTATACAGCACCCCTGTGGGCGGTACTCTTGTTGAGAATGATGTTCCTTTTCAACTTAGACTTTTTCTTTTTCAAGCACCTGTAGCATCCACTTGCTGTGCTCTTGAATTTGTTTTAAGTATGGAAAGGATTAAACATTGTTACGAAAGTTGATGGTACTTATTTATTGTATTTGATATTTCAGGAACTCTGTGTTATACTTGGCCAGTACTTACGCAGGTTCTCCACCCTGGCTGGGAGCATGTTAAACTGTGGCTCTGTTCTTAATTGGCTTGAGGTAGGATTTACTTAATGTTTTCTGGTAGATTGTTGAAATTTCTTGGTAGATTTGCTTGTAATCATTTCAGTACAAAACCATTGATACATTCAAATTCGTGTTAACTTGTGTCTAAGTTGGGTCTTAATACCAAGGACTTCATTAAATTGCCTTTTAAAAGTCTGAAGTAGCACAGTATGGGTGCTTAGATTATCATATTCGATAATTTTGTTAATAAAAGGAACTGACCAATACACTACTGTTTTTGCACTTGCAGTTTTAAGCACATTAATGTGGAAAGTTTCCCACAGTTTTAGGGTTGAGATTGAAATCTTTTACTAGGTGCTCTAAGAACAGAATATTCTTTGTGCAATCCGAATCCAAATTTACTTTTTTGGCAAGTGAAAATCACATTCTGATGTATTTATAAAATTAAAATTATTGTGGACTTGAGCCTCAATAATGACAATTTCTAACTATGAAAGTATAAAAAGCTAAACTCATTGTTTTGATGATTTTAGGCAAGCTATTGTTCATCGACACCCTCAGGCGTAGCCCTTTGTTTGGCTTAGAATTTTCATTAGAATAGAAGAAATAGAAAAGTTGCTATAATCAACTGCCCTGTGTAAAGGATGACAAAAGAGTGCAAACTGTTTGAAATTAGACCCACCTTTTCTCTTGCATGCAAAACAGGGTTTAATATGCAAACAATTTGAAACATTTTGCCATCCATAACTCAGGGATTGTGAAAACATTCAAGCTATTGGTACTGCCCATACTATCAACTGTTATAGTTTTTAAGCTTAATTATTTTTCATTTCAGATTGACAACAGAGGTAATAGACTAGTGGCCGTAGATGATTCTGGTATAAACACTCCGGCTATTGCTGCAGCCCATGCTATCAAACGTTACACAGCCCAGGCAGCTGATGAAATTTCTTTAGAGGTAATACAGAGCTAAAGATAAAGGGGCTGGATGAGTTTAAGTCATATAATGCAATAAGAATTTTGTTGTTAAGAATTTTGTTGAGAATTAAAGATTTAAGACTCGCTTTAAGAATCCCTTTGATCTTTATGTCTGGATATCTCTATGGCTCAGCGCAAAACAGTTGTAACTGCCTATAAACATATAGGCAGTTACAACTGTTTTTTACTGAACTATCGGTCTGTAAAGGTATGTCTGTTTGTACTCACTCTTTCTTACACTGTGGGGTATTTCTTTGCGCAGTTGGTAACATGCCCAACTATCACTCAAATGGTTCAGGGTTTGATTTCTCAAGAGCGGCACTCATCCTTTCCGACTTTTTGTGTTGCACCAATGGTTTGATAATTGTAGACCTTTGTGGGATAGCAGCTGGAGGCTAGGAAAGGATGTAATGGTAGTACTAGTGTGAGAAATACCAGGAATCCATTATTAGGTGCTCTAGCTGCTGAGATATAACAGAAATAATGTCAGAAGCAGCATAAAACCCAATCAATCAATCAAAAATCAATCAATCAATCAATGGGGTACATGGAATAAACAAAACTATGGAAGTAGGAGAAAGCTGTTATGAAGATACCTTCTCTCTGAAAGGTTTTACTGCAACTGAACTTTTGATTTGTAAGGCGGCAGACTCCAACAAGTTCTGCAACAATTCAGAACACATCTTTCACAATGTTAAAAGATTGTTAAAGTTCAACAAAACATTGCAGAACTATTACAGGTCCACTATTCGAACTTTTGAAATATATCAATGATTCAAATTATGGTGCTTTTAGTAATATATTATAAAAATAATGTTAAACTAACAAGTTATATTGGTAATGCACAATGTCTTGGAGCCGTTGATTCTCATATCCATGCACTATATTAAGATTTTCAGTTTCATACCTTCATGAATAATAAAAAGTAATTCCTTAATTCAACTACAGTCAACTCCCGTTTGATCGACATCCGTTACATCGACATTTTCGTATACCGACACTAATTTGTTGGGAACGGATTTGCACAGTTGATTTTTCTCCCGTTACAACGGAATTCTCGTTTTCCGACATCGACACAAAATATTAGGGAACGAAAGTGCAAAATCCCTATATGTTGTTATTCAATACATCGACACTACCTGGGAAATTCCTAGCGGCTATTTTTAGCACCTCGCGGTAATGTGTTAATTATTATTGTACCCGTGTATACTAAATTATGCTGAAGTGCAAATACAGGTTTTCCCCTTCGGCGATTATCGACTATTAAACCACCCGGGACAGAAAACCTTCGTCTGTTAATCTAAGGTTTGTTGAGGGTGATGTTGTCGTAACTTATTTACCAAAAAGGGTACAGTTACAACAATTTGCTTCCGACGAGTACAATTAGACCACTTCTTATTGGGTTTTTTCTTAGCGAAAACGGCAAATCGTCATTTTATTTTGTTTGATCGCTAGGCAAACATCTTAGTCGTATATTTTGCGTTGATCTATTTGGAAAAAATGGCTGAGCCACCAGCAAAAAGACGAAGAACCCAACTCTCTTTTAGCAAAGACAGACGATTTAAGAATACAAATCTGCCCATTCAAAAAGAACACATGATCAGTTGTCGAGTTATTTTTTCAAAAGTGTGGACTACCAAGATATTTCTAAGACCGACAATCAGTGATATATAAATTCACCAAAATATAATCCGGTTATTCCACTGTCTCTCGATTTTAAGCTAAAATATGTTTAGAAACTTTCATAATCTATTTTAAACAACAGGGAAGCAATAACCACTTTGAAAACCTAGAAAGTGCATGGAAAATACCGTTCTCTAGAAAACAGCGTTCATAATCAAGGAGAGAAATTTATCAAAGATTTCTTCTAAAGTAATAACTATAAATCTTCAATATTTAGTTTGAGTTTTATCGATATTCAACGGTAAAAATGGGTATATAATTTGTTGTACAGAATATATTGTAAATAAATGGCTTCAACTTTTGAGTAAAAGGGGTGATTTTCAATACACCGACATTTTCGTTATAACGACATTTTTATCGGGAACCAACGTGGTCGTTGTAACGAGAGTTGACTGTATTTACAGGTTGGTGATATAGTATCAGTGATAGACATGCCCCCTACAGATGATACTATATGGTGGAGGGGAAAGAGAGGGTTTGAGGTAAACTTCTAAATTGAAATTAAACACATTACTGTACCGGGTAATTTTGGCAGTGGTTTTATATTGGCTATATTGGCAGGCAAGCTAAAATGCGCCAAAATTAATCCACCGCCAATAATTATCATATTTGATTGAGAACAACGTTGACATTTCGATGGGTCAGCGCAATACGATTGTAAGTGGCTATGAATAAAGGTACTTACAATAGTATTGCACTGATCCCTCAATTTCAAGATTCCAGATAAATTTGAAAAAAACTGAAATTAAACCTTGTCATGCTGAACCTGGAGTATTCCTACTTTGGCAGGAGATATAGACAAAGATCAGCCTGCACATACGAGTATGTTCAGTCTGATCTTAGTCTATACAACCTGATTTTCCTCTACCAACCAGAAAAGTTTTTTAAAGCTTTCAAAATAAATACAAACTCACATTCAGTACATTTAGTGCTCTAAGCGCTTTGATTTTACTGAAATTTTGCCAACATTTTTATTCAGCATGGCAAGGGGTTTAAAAATATTTGAATCATTACTTGATGATAAAGGTAATATGTTGGTCATCCATTGTCCATTCATTTCCCGACAATGGGGAATGATAAGTTGTAGACTAAATTTAATGAGCAACTGTGGCTTGAACAAAAGAACAAAGATGTTCTAATGTGAGAAACAAAGGCAAGAAATGGGTAGGTTCCCTTGCTGATATGATATAACTGAAATACTGTTAAGAGTGGTCTTAAGTTCTTTACAAATTATTGGTTTTTCCGTGTGCAATAATGAAATAAGATAAAACAAAAACATAACTATTCTTGTCCTTAATGCATTTGTAGAAATGGCATTTTATGAAACCTATGCCTTTATGAACAGCCACCCTTTGTAAAGAAATATTAGACTATCTTTTAAATATGTAAAATCTAAAACCCTACTTAAAGTTTATAAAATATATTTCAAATTGTGACCTGTCAGACAAAAAGGGACCATCTGGGAAGTGCATGAAATGTCAACCTTAGTCAGACTGCTACAAATCGACTTGTCCACTGGCTAAAATGACTGGGTTGGACAAGTCCGGGCATCCTTGATTAAAAATATTCTTTTTAACTCACTTTCTCTTACTAAGTCAATCTTTTTGAAAGAAGTTTTAGTTCACCATATGAAAATGTAAGATTATTTAGGTATTGATGAATTTAATCTAAATTTAACCATTTATTTTAGGTTGGCTTCTTCCCATATGAGTGTGTGGAGTTGATCGGAGATAAAATCCCACAATCTGTTGTATCAAATATTCCAGAAACACCCTCAGCTAAAGCCTGTATGTATTTTTGGGTTTGAATGATCTATTTGTTGCATTTGTGAAGCTATTTACCCTGGTTGATGCAAACAGTTGAATGTTTATTTTGTAGTTATTGTTTTAAAGACATTTTTTTCACTAAAACAATGGTTTACAAAACATTTTTAGCTCGGCTGTTTTCGGAGAAACCCGAAGTATTGCTATAGCCTTCGTGTCGTTGTCGTCGTCGTTGCCGTACAAAAACTTTGTGACATTTTGTGATATTTCTGGTTCTACTGAAAGCATTTACTTGAAACTTGGCACACATGTTCATTATCAAAGGAGCAACCTATACTATCAAGGGGGATAACTCCAGATGCATTTTGATCAAATTAAGCCCTTTTTTTACTTAGATTTTTTCCCACCATCCAGCACTCAACAGCTGAGCGTAGGCACCCGTAGGTGGTGCTCTTGTTTATCAATACCATTTACATGAGAATTTAGAAACTGACTCAGTTTAGTTTAATCAATAAAGGGAAAGAACAAACATACTACCCATTCTAAAAAAGAACTAACCAATACCTGCTGGCCCCAAAGATTTGAAAATAAACCGAAGCAAAAATTACCAGATTAGATTAATAGTTTAGGTCAATTGATAAATTATTTGCCACACCAGCTTACATCTGACCTTGAACTTTGACATTAGTATGACATTTTTGGTGGGCAAGAGAAACATCATTTTAACAATTTGAGTTAGAAATACAGTCAAAACTGTGTGAGCAGTCCCCTGAGTATAGTGTCCAAACTTCCATAAGTGGTCAGCTCAGGTCTGCCCATGCAAATTTGCTTTTCAAAGTAACTCTGAATAGCGACAATCTCTTGTATACAGCTGGTGGTCACATTTAGTTGTCTGGATTGCACCCATTTTGTAAACCCTTAAGCTGTCGCGCAAGTCATCAAATGATGACAGGGGACTGGCTGATCAACAAAAAATGGATAATGCATCTTGGTTATTGTATGCATTTACGGTCACTAACCTAATCAACAAGTTTTCTGATTTTTGGTGTCTAAGCGGCTAGCATATTTCTTTTGTAACAGAAGCAGATTATTAATTCCGATCTAATCAACCTATTAAACTTTTTATTGCCATCTATCAGAACTATGGCAATATTTTTTGAAGGATTGATCTCATAGAGAATTTCCCCTCGTCAGCTGCGGATGACACAAAGAAAGAAAGAAAAAAAAAACATTGTGATAAATAGATAAGATCGCCGTATTTATTTTTAATATTAGCTAATTCCGTGGAATGATTGCAAATTGTCAAAAATGTCAGAGGATTTTCCAAATGATATCTTGCTGAAAAACTTCAACATGACTTTCTTTACATCCTCATGTAAAAATAATTGCAGCCAAAACCACAGGCACTCGCTACTATGAAAATTATAAGCACTAAAAATGTCATATCTTCAGTGCATATATACTTTCTTGGAATTAACCCGAAATTTCACTTTCTGTAATGAGTAGTAATATATTTAAGTTTGCGGTTTTTAAAATTTTTAAATCATTTTTCTCGCAGAAAGATTATTTGATCCTTTTCTGGGCCCTTTGACTGTGATAACGCAACTCATTTACATACGCTGTTGCTTAAATACAAGGAACAAGCCCAGGGTGAAACATATTGATAGTGAATGACCAAAACATCTTAAATACCACTTTCTCAAGCTGTATTTACATTAGTTTGGTCTTCCATTGATATTTATTACTCAAGTACTAGATCTACTGTTTTGGTGGAGTTATGATATTACCAAATTGTAATTTGTCTTGGCGGCTGCTTGGCATGGTGGGGTGGGATTTTCCATTTAGCAGCCAACTCCCAGATTGGCCGAGTTTGCCTTGCCCCTTGGGTGGCCGTTATTGACAGTTTTGACTGTATTAGAAGAAGCAAGACTTCAATTGCCCATCATTGAAAATATCCATACTTTTTGAAACTGATTCTCATCTGGTTGGAGATTTCACATTTGTCCAGCATTTAAAGGCAATAAGTTTGATTGTGGTGTCCTAGTCTCGTTGTTTGTCTTGGAGTGTTTATTTACTTTTGTATGGTTTAAAAAATACTAGGGACAAAGAAAACTAACTCAAAATTGATGTACATATACTTAAATAATAGAGTTGTTTCCCTTTCTTAGTTAACATTTTTAGTCCCCTACCGGTGTTCACACCGGAGGGGACTATAGGTTTGCCCTCCGTCTGTCTGTCCGTCCGTCCGTCCGTCCGTCTGTCCGTCCGTCCGTCCGTCTGTCCGTCCGTCTGTCCGCTCAAATCTGGATCCCGCGATAACTTAATAACTAAGCAAGCGTTTTTGATGAAAGTTGGTATATGACTAGATGGCAATGTGTAGATTATGCACATCATTTTATTTTTGTTTTTCGACTTAAATTGAGGTTGCTATGGTTACGGAAATAGTGAAAATATGGCAAAAAATGGGATCCTGCGATAAGTTAATAAGTAAGCAAGCTAATTTGATGAGACTTGGTATATGACTAGATGGCAATGTGTAGATTATGCACATCATTTTATTTTTGTTTTTCAACTTAAATTGAGGTTGCTATGGTTACAGAAATAGTGAAAATATGGCCAAAAATGGGGTCCTGCGATAAGATAATAACTAAGCAAGCTAGTTTGATGAGACTTGGTATATGACTATATGGCAATGTGTAGATTATGCACATCATTTTATTTTTGTTTTTAGACTAAAATTGTTGTTGCTATGGTTACGGAAATAGTGAAAATATGGCAAAAAATATTGGATCCTGCGATAAGTTAATAAGTAAACAAGCTAATTTGATGAGACTTGGTATATGACTAGATGGCAATGTGTAGATTATGCACATCATTTTATCTTTGTTCTTTGACAAAAAGTGCGGTTGCTATGGTAACGGAAATAGTGAAAATATGGCAAAAAATGGATCCTGCAATAACTTAATAACCAAGCAAGCTAACTTGATGAAACCTGTTTTAAAATGTAAAAAAATTTATAAGCCATGTTAGTCAGGGTGGTGATGCAGCAGTATTAATCACCTCCAGTGAAAGTTCTCATTTCTTACCAACAAGACTGAAGAAAAACATATTGGATCAGACAAGGTAACTGTTATTGATACTATTTCTTGCATCTGTCTATTGCTTCCATGAATTGTATAGTGGGCACAGCAGAGACAACAACTCATGTAAGTCTTGTTTAACCCTTTAACAAGACCTGGTTTTGACGTCCCTGATAGAATTGGCGTGGGAAAACATTGAGACAAACAAAGCCGGTAGGGGACTTATGCCCATGTCCAACATGGCTCTTGTTTACCACTATATTGTATCACTAGTAGAGAATATAGAACTTTGAAATAAGCATCCTGTACCATTAAAAGTTATTAATCTCTAAATAATCTTAGAAATAAATCAGGATCTCTTGAATTTATGGAACACAAAAGAAAATAAGATTATGCCAATGAAAATTCTTCTTTTTCTTTTACAGTGTTAAAAAAGCATGGTAAATTCATGTCTTTCCTGAGATTGTTTTTCAACACCCGACCAGAAAGGATCCAGCTGAAACAGTCTGGTATTGTTAAAGAGCGAGTGTTTGGATGTGATTTGGGAGAGCATCTTCTGAACTCGGGACATGATGGTATGATCAATATTCTAAAGCAAGTTTTGGGAAAAAAGAAGCCACTATGGCTGATTGGGATTTAATTCCTGTCATTTAATAATAAAACCTTCACAAAATTAGATTGAAATAGAAGCACTTTTTGTGAGTATGTGTTTATTTTGAAAATGAAAGGTTGCACTGACAGCATGCCATGGAGATGCAGACACTAAGCTGAGGAAGTTTGATACTTAAGAATTGTCGATAGAAAAATTGGTATCATGCTTTCTAGAGTAATAGAGTTATCCCCTTTGATGATAAAAGTAACTGTCATGACTAAACATGCACACATGTTAAAGTAGGTATCTAAAATAACACAAAGGTATGTGCAATACTAGAGTATATAATACCAACAATGCCAGGCCTAGTCAAACACCATTGTCAACAAAAACATCCTTTCAACATCAAAATATAGCCTCTTCATTTGCAAGTTTTAATTATGTCATTAGTTTTATGTGGATACATATATAATACATACTTAGTGTTTTATATGAGGAAAAAATATCTGACAAAGTTGGGAGAATTGATAATTGTGGAGGCTCTGCCGAGACAATTATCAATTCCCACAACTGAGTTGGATATTTTTCATACAATACACTTAGTACGTATTATATATATCTTATAACCTCTATTTGCCTTGTTTTCGTAGATGTTTCCAACCCAAATGCAAGTTTTAAAAATAACAGCATTATATCATTGTTCTAAAAATAACTATGTGATATCTAAAAAAAAATCATATGGGATGTTATCACACGGATATCTTTATAGTTATAAGATAAATAACAAAGTTCCTTTCAATTTCAGTGCCTCTTGTGTTAAAAAGCTGTGCTGATGCCATAGAAACACATGGCCTTGTTGATGGTATATACAGGTTATCTGGAATCACTTCAAACATTCAAAAACTGAGGTAACAAGTCCAAAGTTAAAATCAGAATTATTCATCTTTTCTGCTTTCATAATGAAAGTACAGTCAATCTTGCTCGTCTATTAAGCGACCATTTTTTTTCAACAACTGTTTTGAAATCCCCTTCTTTAATCAAAATATCTTTAAAAAGTAGTTAGAGTTGGTTTATAAATTATCAAAAATGAATCAAATTTTGTTAAAACTCACCAGAATCGTCTCAATGAGATGATTCTATTGAGATTTAACAAGATATGATGATTGAGAATTTGGAATAATATGCATATTAATTCAAAAGGTATTCTTCTTATTTGTATACAAAATGTGTATGAAGCAGACAATTCCTTTAACGACCGCTTTTTGATGGCCCGTTAGTGGTCACTTAAAACAAGTTCTACTGTATCTATACTCTGTACCAACATAAAAGAATGGTAGTTTTTGTAAGAAATTTTGTCTTCATGTAGGTATGTTTAATAATCCATACATGTTAAATAAACTACCAAAATGTGTTATTTCAAAAAACACAAATCCAATGCCATGAAAAAATATGGAAGGGAATTCAAGCAATTTTTTTTCTTCCTTGTTTATAATTATTATGCCCCCCTTCAAAGAAGAGGGGGTTTATTGCTTTGCATTTGTCAGTCGGTCAGTCTGTGCGTAGACCTTTTTTGTCCAGAGCATATCCCATAAAGATGCAAGCAAGAATCTTGAAACTTCACAGGTGGATAGATCTCACTGGGGAGAAGTGCGGTGCAAAAGAACCTTAACTCTACTTATGATATTTTGTGAGTTATTGCCCTTTGTTGATTGACAAAGAATAGGCTTTTGAGCTGCTTTTATGGGGGGCATAAATGTTTTTTAAACATCTCTTGTTTTTCTAGTTATAGAAACAAAAATCTACTTTGAATAGTTGTCTTCATCTTTGTTAAGTTTGGACAAATTTTAATATGTGGTTCTGTTGTGTATTGACTAGTAATATTTAATCTTCCATTCTTCAGAAATGCATTTGATGAGGATAGAGTCCCAGATCTCTCATCAGAAGAGTACCTACAAGATGTTCACAGTATTTCCTCACTACTAAAGATGTATTTTAGAGAATTACCCAATCCTCTACTCACTTACCAGCTGTATGATAAATTTGCTGTGAGTACTCAGATGATAAGCACGTTGATGGCTCAGTGCAAAACAGTTTTAGGAATTTACAACTGTTTTACGCAGATTCATTGATATGAAAACGATCATAATTTTAGACTGGTCCAGATTGAAAGAGGTTGCAGATAAAAACAAAGACGTTCAATTTGAAATGAGCCTGTGCATGACATTTCCAACAATATGAAAAAGAGCAAGTGCATGACATTTCCAACAATACAAAATGAGCCTCTGCATGACATTGCCAACAATTTGAAATGTTGGTTAGGTGTAAACACTGGGTAGCATTGACTGCCACATACTGTAAATATAGTCACCTGATGGTCTACCTTGAGACCTTATCTATCTACGCTCAGATTGTGTGGATGTCAGAATCTAAATTTTTCGCATATTAAAAATTGTTGGAAATCTCAGGCACAGGCTTAAATGAAACCATCCTGTGGGGCTTTGTACCATTCTCTACCTATCTGTCTGTCTGTCTGGCCATCCTTCTGACCATCTGTTGGACTATCTTTCTAAAATACTTGGTGGGGCATTTGTGTTTTACATTTGTGATGAAAGTACTGTAAGTCTAGAGATGAAAAAGGAGTAATTAAATTAAATTACTCCTTTGTTAACAAATTGTCTTGTATTGGATATTTTTGTTGGTTTTTAACACAATAAGAGGAAACAAGAAAACAGGTTAAAATAAAGAGATGTTTTGGAATTTTATGATATACTGAAAAAAAAATGCAATAAAATTTCCATCACAATGTTGTGAATATAAAATATTATGGGAAAATAATAAAATACTGCTTATCAACATTTTCTTCTTGTTAAACTGTGTTTCATCAAAGTGTCAAGACGCTTTGTGAAGTAAAAGATGGGTCATTGATTTTCAAACAGCTTGTTGCTTGGTTAAAACTTTGTGGAAGTTTTGGTTAGCTGCTACAGTTACATTGTTTAAGTTTTTCTGAATTACAAACAGTGATGAAAAATTATTTGATTGTCAAAACATGCATTGTGCACAGTAATACTTATAGTAAACAACCACTTATATGTCAATTAGCGGTCGTTAAAGAGAATAGGCCCTTGGTACACTTTTTATTTTAGAAATAAAAACATAATTTTGATTGATTATGTAAATTGGTGGGAATTTCTAAATAATCCTAGGTTGTACAAACTCTTTAGAATTGTCTTGATGAGACAATTCTATCGGGTTGTAACAATATAGGATTAGTTTAAGATAATTTTTAGACAAATATTACTTCTCTGTTATAGATATTTTGATTTAACGATGGGGAATTTAAATCTGTCACATAGAATAATAGGTTGCCTAATTGAGATGGTCACTCCAGTAAGATTGCTGATCTACAAACAATCATGAAAAATTATTTGATTGCTGAAACATGTGTTTGTTTTCTTGTAGGATGCTGTTAGGGATGAAGAAAACAAACTCCTAAAGATCCATGATGTTGTACAACAGTTACCTCCCCCTCACTACAGAACCACGGAATACTTAATGAGGCATCTAGCTAGGGTTGCTGCTCATGGCCAGGACACAGGAATGCATTCCAAAAACTTAGCAATTGTCTGGGCTCCTAACTTACTCAGGTAATACAAAATATCATTACTTCATTCTCAAATCTTGTTATGTTGAAATTATTTCCTGTAGCTTCATTCTTTCTGATTGACTTAAAATATTAAAAATGTTGACTAAATAATTATTTACCTTTTTACTTCAAAACATTAAGAAATAAGATCTGAAAAGATCATTTATTGATTTCTATAATATTATCAATTCAAATTCTACACCCAAGCATAGACTAGTGCTAGTAAGTAAGTATACACCGGCAGCCAGAAGGTACAAAGGACATGGTCAAGTTTTGTTGCTTCTTCTTCTTCACTATCCAGAGATGTCATATCTTTCCCTGTACCCAAGCACAAACTAGTGCTAGTTAATAAGTAAACACCAGCATCCAGTAGGTACAAGGACACAGTCTTATCCACAGATGTCATATCTTTCCCCATACCTAAGCACAGACTAGTGCTAGTTAGTAAGTAAACACCAACATCCAGTATGTATCAGGACATGGTCAAGTCTCGTTGCTCCCTGGTCATCATCTACAGATGTCGTATCTTTCCCTATACCCAAACACAGACTAGTGCTATTTAGTAAATAAACACCAGCATCCAGTTAGTACCAGGACACAGTCAAGTTTTGTTGCTCCCCCTTCTTCATCATTCGCAGATGTCATATCTTTCCCTATACCCAAGCACAGACTTGTGCTAATTAGTTAGTAAACAACAGCACCAAGTATGTACAAGGGCATGGTCAAGTCTTGTTGCTCTCTTGTCATCGTCCACAGATGTTATATCTTTCCCTATACCCAAGCACGGTTAAAGCTAGTAAGTAAATAAACACCAGCATCCAGTATGTATCAGGATACAGTCAAGTCTTGTTGCTCTCTTGTCATAGTCCACAGATGTCATATCTTTCCTTTTACCCAAGCACAGACTAGTGCTAGTAAGTAAAATTACACCAGCATCTAGTATGTACCAGGACACAGTCAAGTTTTGTTGCTGTCTCTTCGTCATCCACAGATGTCATACCTTTCCCAATACCCAAGCACGGTTAGTGCTAGTAAGTAAGTAAATTACCAGCATACAGAAGGTACAAGGACACAGTCAAGTTTTTGTTGCTCCCTCTTCTTCATCATCCACAGATGTCGTATCTTTCCCTATACCCAAACACAAACTAGTGCTATTTAGTAAATAAACACCAGCATCCAGTTAGTACCAGGACACAGTCAAGTTTTGTTGCTCCCTCTTCTTCATCATTCGCTGATGTTATATCTTGCAGTATACCCTAGCACTGACTAGTGCTAGTTATTTAGTAAACACCAGCATCCAGTATGTACAAGGACATGGTAAAGTCTCGTTGCTCCCTGGTCATCATCCACAGATGTCATATCTTTCCCTGTACCCGAGCACAGACTAGTGCTAGTTATTTAGTAAACACCAGCATCCAGTATGTGCAAGGTCAAGTCTTGTCGCTCTCTTGTCATCATCCACAGATGTCGTATCTTTCCCTATACTCAAGCACAGAAAAGTGATTTTTAGTAAGTAAACACCAGTATCCAGTATGTACAGGGACATGGTCAAGTCTCGTTGCTCCCTGATCATCATCCACAGATGTCATATCTTTCCCTGTACCCAATCACAGACTAGTGCTAGTTAGTAAATAAACACCAGCGCCTAGGTAGTACCAGGACACAGTCAAGTTTTGTTGCTCTGTCTTCTTCATTATCCACAGATGTCATATCTTTCCCTATACCCAAGCACAGACTTGTGCTAGTTGGTAAGTTAACACCAGCACCCAGTATGTACAAGGACATGGTCAAGTCTCGTTGCTCCGCCTTCTTTTCACAGATGTCATATCTTTCCCTATACCCAAGCACAGACTAGTGCTAGTTAGTAAGTAAACACCAGCACCAAGTATGTACAAGGGCATGGTCAAGTCTTGTTGCTCCCTGGTCCTCATCCACAGATGTCATATCTTTCTCTATACCCAAGCACAGACTAGTGCTAGTTAGTAAGTAAACACCAGCACCCAGTATGTACAAGGACATGGTCAAGTCTCATTGCTCCCTGGTCATCATCCACAGATGTCATATCTTTCCCTGTACCCGAGCACAGACTAATGCTAGTTAGTAAGTAAACACCAGCACCCAGTATGTACAAGGACATGGTCAAGTCTCGTTGCTCCCTGGTCATCATCTACAGATGTCATATCTTTCCGCATACCCAAGCACAGACTAGTGCTAGTTAGTGAGCAAACACCAGCATCCAATATGTACAAGGGCATGGTCAAGTTTTCGTCGCTCCCTCTTCTTCATCATCCACAGATGTCAAATCTTTCCCCGTACCCAAGCACAGACTAGTGCTAGTTAGTAAGTAAAATACCAGCATCTAGTATGTACCAGGACACAGTCAAGTTTTTGTTGCTCCACCTTCATCATTCGCAGATGTCATATCTTTCCCTGTACCAAAGCACAGACTAGTGCTAGTAAGTAAATAAACACCATCATCCAGTATGTACCAGGACACAGTCAAAGTTTCTTGCCCCGCCTTCTTCACCATCCACAGATGTCATATCTTTCCCCACACCCAAGCACAGACTAGTGCTATTTAGTGAGTTAACACCAGCACCCAGTAGGTACCAGGACACAGTCAAGTTTTGTTGCTCCTTCTTCTTCATCATCCACAGGTGTCATATCTTTCCCTATTTCCATACACAGACTAGTGCTAGTTAGTAAGTAAAATATCAGCATCCAGTTAGTACCAGGACACAGTCAAGTTTTATTGCTCCACCTTCTTCATCATCCACAGATGTCATATCTTTCCCCACACCTAAGCACAGACTAGTGCTAGTTAGTAAGTAAACACCAGCATCCAGTATGTACCAGGACACAGTCATGTTTTTGTTGCTCCACCTTCATCATTCTCAGATGTCATATCTTTCCCTATACCCAAGCACAGACTAGTGCTAGTTAGTGAGTAAACACCAGCATCTAGTATGTACCAGGACACAGTCAAGTTTTGTTTGCCCCTTGTCATCATCCACAGATGTCGTATCTTTA
The DNA here is from genome assembly GCA_948146395.1 of Fragum whitleyi. Lineage (NCBI taxonomy): Eukaryota > Metazoa > Mollusca > Bivalvia > Cardiida > Cardiidae > Fragum > Fragum whitleyi. The sequence goes on along the minus strand of OX411547.1, from coordinate 38,888,325 downwards.
CCTATACCCAAGCACAGACTAGTGCTATTTAGTAAATAAACACCAGCATCAAGTATGTACAAGGGCACAGTCAAGTTTTATTGCTCCGCCTTCTTCACCATCCACAGATGTCATATCTTTCCCCACACCTAAGCACAGACTAGTGCTAGTTAGTAAGTAAACACCAGCACCCAGTAGGTACAAGGACACAGTCAGGTTTTGTTGGTCCCTCTCCTTCATCATCCACAGTTGTCATATCTTTCCCTATACCCAAGCACAGACTAGTGCTAGTAAGTAAAATTACACCAGCATCAAGTATGTACCAGGACACAGTCAAGTTTTGTTTGCCCCTTGTCATCATCCACAGATGTCGTATCTTTACCTATACCCAAGCACAGACTAGTGCTATTTAGTAAATAAACACCAGCATCAAGTATGTACAAGGGCACAGTCAAGTTTTATTGCTCCGCCTTCTTCACCATCCACAGATGTCATATCTTTCCCCACACCTAAGCACAGACTAGTGCTAGTTAGTAAGTAAACACCAGCACCCAGTAGGTACAAGGACACAGTCAGGTTTTGTTGGTCCCTCTCCTTCATCATCCACAGTTGTCATATCTTTCCCTATACCCAAGCACAGACTAGTGCTAGTAAGTAAAATTACACCAGCATCAAGTATGTACCAGTGCACAGTCAAGTTTTGTTTGCCCTCGTCATCATCCACAGATGTCAAACCTTTCCCTATACCCAAGCACAGTTAGTGCTAGTTAGTAAGTAAAATACCATCATCCAGTATGTACCAGGACACAGTCAAGTTTTGTTTGCCCCTCGTCATCATCCACAGATGTTGTATCTTTCCCTATACCCAAACACAGACTAGTGCTAGTTAGTTAGTAAACACCAGCACCAAGTATGTACAAGGGCATGGTCAAGTCTTGTTGCTCTCTTGTCATCAACCACAGATGTCATATCTTTCCCTATACCCAAGCACAGACTAGTGCTAGTTAGTAAAATTACACCAGCATCAAGTATGTACCAGGGCACAGTCAAGTATTGTTTGCCCCTCGTCATCATCCACAGATGTCATACCTTTCCCTATACCCAAGCACAGTTAGTGCTAGTTAGTAAGTAAAATACCAACATCCAGTATGTACCAGGACACAGTCAAGTTTTGTTTGCCCCTCGTCATCATCCACAGATGTCATATCTTTCCCTATACCTAAGCACAGACTAGTGCTAGTTAGTTAGTAAACACCAGCACCAAGTATGTACCAGGACACAGTCAAGTTTTGTTGCTCTGCCTTCTTTTCACAGATGTCATATCTTTCCCTATACCCAAGCACAGACTAGTGCTAGTTAGTGAGTAAACACCAGCATCCAGTATGTACGAGGGCATGGACAAGTTTTGTTGCTCCCTCTTCTTCATCATCCACAGATGTCATATCTTTCCCTGTACCAAAGCACAGACTAGTGCTTATAAGTTTTTTACACCAGCATCTAGTATGTACAAGGACATGATCAAGTCTTGTTGCTCTCTTGTCATCATCCACAGATGTCATATTTTTCTCTATACTCAAGCACAGAATAGTGCTTATTAGCAAGTAAACACCAGTATCCAGTATGTACCAGGACATAGTCAAGTCTCGTTGCTCCCTGGTCATCATCCACAGATGTCAAATCTTTCCCCATACCCAAGCACAGACTAGTGCTTGTTAATGAGTAAACACCAGCACCGAGTAGGTACCAGGACACAGTCCAGTTTTGTTGCTCCCTCTTCTTCATCATCCACAGGTGTCATATCTTTCCCTATACCCAAGCATAGACTAGTGCTAGTAAGTAAAATTACACCAGCATAAAGTATGTACCAGGGCACAGTCAAGTTTTGTTTGCCCCTTGTCATCATCCACAGATGTCGTATCTTTCCCTTTACCCAAGCACAGACTAGTGCTAGTTAGTAAGTAAACACCAGCACCAAGTATGTACAAGGGCATGGTCAAGTCTTGTTGCTCTCTTGTCATCGTCCACAGATGTCATATCTTTCCCTATACCCAAGCACAGACTAGTGCTAGTTAGTAAAATTACACCAGCATCAAGTATGTAATAGGGCACAGTCAAGTTTTGTTTACCCCTCGTCATCATCCACAGATGTCATACCTTTCCCTATACCCAAGCACAGTTAGTGCTAGTTAGTAAGTAAACACCAGCACCCAGAATGTACAAGGGCATGGTCAAGTCTCGTTGCTTCCTGGTCATCATCCACAGATGTCATATCTTTCCCTGTACCAAAGCACAGACTAGTGCTAGTTAGTAAGTTAACGCCAGCACCCAGTATGTGCAAGGACATGGTCAAGTCTCGTTGCTCCCTGGTCATCATCTACAGATGTCTTATCGTTCCCCCTACCCAAGCACAGACTAGTGCTAGTTAGTGAGTAAACACCAGCAGCGAGTAAGTACCAGAACACAGTCAAGTTTTGTTGCTCCCTCTTCTTCATCATCCACAGGTGTCATATCTTTCCCTATACCCAAGCACAGTTAGTCCTAGTTAGTAAGTAAAATACCATCATCCAGTATGTACCAGGACACAGTCAAGTTTTGTTTGCCCCTCGTCATCATCCACAGATGTCGTATCTTTCCCTATACCCAAGCACAAACTAGTGCTAGTTAGTAAGTAAACACCAACATCCAGTATGTACAAGGACAAAGTCAAGTTTTGTTGCTCCCTCTTCTTCAACCAAAGATGTCATATCTTTCCCTATACCCAAGCACAGACTAGTGCTAGTTAGTGAGTAAACACCAGCATCTAGTATGTACCAGGACACAGTCAAGTTTTGTTTGCCCCTTGTCATCATCCACAGATGTTGTATCTTTCCCTATACCCAAACACAAACTAGTGCGAGTTAGTAAGTAAACACCAGCATCCAGTATGTACAAGGACAAAGTCAAGTTTTGTTGCTCCCTCTTCTTCAACCAAAGATGTCATATCTTTCCCTATACCCAAACACAGATTAGTGCTAGTTAGTGATTAAACACCAGCATCTAGTATGTACCAGGGCATGGACAAGTTTTGTTGCTCCCTCTTCTTCATTCACAGATGTTGTATCTTTCCTTATACCCAAACACAGGCTAGTGCTAGTTAGTGAGTAAACACCAGCATCCAGTATGTACAAGGACATGGTCAAATTTGGTGGCGCTCTCTTCTTCATCATCCACAGATGTCATTTCTTTCCCTATACCCAAGCACAGACTAGTGCTAGTTAGTGAGGAAACACCAGCATCCAGTATGTACCAGGACACAGTCAAGTTTTGTTGGACTCTTCTTCATCCTCATGCCATACTACTTCTTGTAGAAAGAAATAAAATTTTTAGCTACAATCTTCAAGCTACATTTTTAAATGAAACATCTTCATACAATTTTTGGGAAAAGATATTTTGTTGTTTTTAATTCCAAAATTACTGAACTGTTGTTTAAACCTTATCTTGATTGAAAATCATTTGCACATAAATTAATTTCAATAATGATAATTACCAACCAGGTGGAAAGCAGTTGGAGATATATAGCCTGTTATTCCTTCATTTTTCCCAATGTTTTGTCAGCATAACAATATTTGATGCATATCATTTGTTCTTTGCAACTTCTTTCAATTAAAACCACCCTAAAGATGAGTTTTGGTGTCAATCTGGTCAATCTGTATACTCTGTTACTGAATTTAGAGTTAGTCTTGTTATAGTAAAACTTTACCTGTTTGGATAAGCTGGTACACATATAGTTTGACAAATTTTGTAGTACAATGCATTTTATATTGGAATGGAAGCATCAGGTAAACCATATTCACAGCTGTCAGTACAAGCCTGAATACACTTTCTAAAGACAAAAAGGTGTGAAAAATAACATTGATGTCTGATGAGTTAATCAACTTACCTGAAGGGTTTTCAGTCAATCAATGTGTTTTGTCATGTTTGTCACAGTTGGCATTTTTACCATCCATCCAACCAACCCTTTCTCCCTCCATCCATCCCTCCCTCCATCCATCCCTCCATCCATCCATCCATCCATCCATCCCTCCATCCATCCCTCCCTCCATCCCTCCCTCCATCCATCCATCCATCCATCCATCCATCCATCCATCCATCCATCCATCCATCCATCCATCCATCCATCCATCCATCCATCCATCCATCCATCCATCCATCCATCCATCCATCAATCAATCAATCAATCAATCAATCAATCAATCAATCAATCAATCAATCAATCAATCAATCAATCAACCAATCAAGCAATCAATCAATCAATTAATCAATAAATTAATCCATTTGCAGAGTGGTGAAGAGTCTAAACATTTGCAAATGCATAGAAACTGATAAGTAATTATTATATTTTACTTTTCTTTTAATTAAAACCTTTTGAAAAAATATTGTGGAAAAATAAGAAAATTCTTAGTGCCAAGCAGTTTTGCATTTTTGTTCTGAATTACTTTCTAGTACATAGGATTGGGGGAGAGGACTATCTCCACTTGTCCTTGGACAAGTGAATGTTGATTTTCTACTTGTCCGGGTTCAAATTGTGCAAAAAGAGAGAAAAAATAAATTTTGAGAACATCTCTTTTTTAAGAAGAAAGTTTAAAGCAATGTTTTCTAATCAATGAATCAAACCTAAGCCTAATTCATACCCTACGTTCTGGATTTGCTTGTTTACAAAGAGAAATTTACTTGTCCTTTGGTCAAAATGCAGATGATGGACACATTTGGCATGGGAATTCCAGAGCCCCGCATAAGATGATTACCTTTCATTATGCATCTATTTGGATTTTCAATTAAAACCTCTTTCAGTTTGTGAAAATCTTACACATAAAAAAAAGAAATTAAAAATAAAGAAAATGATTGATTTATTTTGCAGATCAAAGGAACTTGAGACAGGCGGTGGTGCAGCTGCTTTACGAGGGGTTGGGATCCAGGCTGTAGTTACAGAGTTTCTCATTCTTTATGCTGATCTCATCTTTAGTGATAAAATGCCAACCTATCACTCGCCAGAACTCAAAAGTAGGTTAAACCTTTTCTTATTGAAGTTTTCTAGCTAGCATGGAATTTGAGCCTATGCATGACATTTCCAACAATTTCTAATTTTCACTAAGCTTAGACTCTGATCAGCCTGTGCAGTCTGATCAGATTCTTCGCTTTGCTATTTGTATACAGATAAGGTCTCAAATTGTCTTTAGAAAGTTTGGTGATCTTCTTATTAAACTATGTGGCTGCCTAGGCTGGTTAATGTTGGTCCTTTACTTCAATGTCAATTTGTTGGAAATGTCACGCACTGGCTCCTTTTTAATCCTTTCCAGTTCAGTCCTTCAGTTCTGCATTCTTATATAAATATACTTGTCAAGTTGAGAAAATATTGGGGAAAAAGAAGAAATTGCTTGAAACAAGCAATTTGTCCTTTTTATAAGCAAGTCAAAGATGGGATGTATTATGTGATCATCTGTGGTGTCCTGCGGGCTGGCAGCATCTCCTTCTTTTCCCGAGCATCACTCTGTCACCTTAAGTTCATTTACTTGAAACTTGGCCCTTATGTTCCTTTCATGATTACAGAGCGCAGTGCACTAGAAGTGTAACTCTACTTAGCTTTTATTTAAGTTATTGCCCTTTGTTGTTTTTCAAACAACAGGGTCCAATGGCGTATCTTGTGACAATTTGCCACTTTGTTCCACAATAGTTTCTACATCATAGAACAGTTTTGTCATAGCATGTTGGTCTGTCAATCTAGAGGTCCCAGTTCAATCCCTGATGGCGGCGTCCTTTCCAACTATTTGTCTACCACCAATGGGTTGATAATCATACTGTGTGGGATAGCAGCTGGAGGCTAGAAAAGGATGTGATGGTAGTACTGGTGTCCAGGAATCCATTGTTAGGTGCTCCAGCTGCCGCGATATGACTGAAATAATGTTGACAGCTGCGTAAAACCCAATTGTAATAAAATCTAATTGTGGCCTGGCTGAAAGCAACAAAATCAGGACCTGTTTGTGCCAGAAATAAGTTGGCCCACTGTTAAGTGTATAAGCCACCACAATATAACTGAAATACTGTTGGAATTGATTTAAATAACACCAAAAAAAACAAAGCTTGTATAAATATATTGTGTTACCTCATTCTTCAGAAACTCAAAAAAAGCCTCGTCCAAAGAGTTTAGCCATTTCCACACCGACCAGATTACTGACCCTTGAGGAAGCGCGTGAGAGGGCTCTGACGGGTAACATCGTGAAACCAGATCAGAAATACATTGATGTGGGTGGTGGACCGTCCAGTCTTCCAGCAAAATACCATACTGTACTTGATCTACCAGGATACAAGTAGGTTGACATTCAAAGAAAGGTGTTTGAAACCTTTACAGAGATAAAGAGAGAATTTCTTTTTAGCTCCACTGGCCGAAGGCCAGCGAGCTATTGTCATGGCGGTGTGTCCATCGTGCGTGTGTGTGTCTGTCTGTCCGTGCATAAACTTTTTCTTTAAACATCTCCTCCCAAACCAATGGACAGATTTTAACCAAACTTGGTAGAAATGATCCTTGGGTGGCCCTCTTCTTAAATTGTTCAGAGAATTTTGATTGGCCGCCAAATATGGGCGTGGCAGGGCCTGGCATTTTTTTCACTTTGAAATCTTTAAAAATCTTCTCCTCCCAAACCATTGGGCTGATTTCAATGAAACTTGGCATGGATGTTCCTTGGGTGACCCTTTACTTAAATTGTTCAAGAAATTTTGATTGGACCATAAATATGGGCATGGCAGGGCGGGGCTTAATTTGAGCCCGAAATCTTTGAGTGACATCTCCTCCTGAACCACTGGGCCGATTTCAATGAAACTTTAACAGAATGTTCCTTGGTTGACCCTTTACTTAAATTGTTCAAGAAATTTTGATTGGTCCTTAAATATGGGTGTGGCAGGGCGGGGCCTATTTTGAGCCTGAAATTTTAAAATGACATTTTCTCCTGAACCACTTGGCTGATTTCAATGAAACTTTACCAGAATGTTCCTTGGTTGTCTCTTTTTAAAAATTATTTGCTAAATTTTGATTGGCCCATAAATTTTGGTGTGGCAGAGCAGGGCTTTTTTTTTAACAACATTTCCTCCGGAACCACTCAGCCAATTTCAATGAAACTTTATCTGAATGTTTCTTGGGTGACTATTTACTTAGATTGTTTAGAAATTTTGATTGGTCCATAAATATGGGCGTGGCAGGCGGGGCTTATTTGAGCCCGAAATCTTTGAACAACATCTCCTTCTGAACCTTATGTTTTAATAAGATGGGTAAAGGTTGCAAGTTCATTGTGATGGAGTATTTTGGTGCAATATGGACCAGAACCAGTTAATCATTATTAAATAGGTCTTAGGAGATTTCTGAGTGTTAATTTATTAGTCCCCCACCGGTTACCGGTTGGGGGACTATAGGTTTGCTCAATTCTGTTTGTCCGTCCGTCTGTCCGTCCGTCCGTCTGTCCGTCACACTTTTGTCCTGGCTATATCTTCTAAACCATATGTGCTAGCAACTTCAAACTTGGTACACTTATAGATCGCATTGAGGAGAAGTGTCATGTTCAAGAACCGTTACTCTGCCAAGCCCACTTTTTGAGCTATTGCCCTTTGTTGTTTTTACCCTTACATTCTTGTCCAGAACATATCTCCTTAACTATGTGTGCTAGCAACTTCAAACTTGTACACTTATAGATCTCATTGAGGAGAAGTGTCATGTTCAAGATCCTTAACTCTGTAACACCCACTTTTTGAGTTATTGCCCTTTGTTGTTTTTAGCCTTACATTTTTGTCCGGATCATATCTCCTAAACTATAAGTGCTAGCAACTTCAAGCTTGGTACACTTATAGATCTTATTGAGGACAAGTGTCATGGTCAAGAACTCTTATTCTAGCATGCCCACTTTTTGAGTTATTGCCCTTTGTTGTTTTAACCCTTACATTTTTGTCTGGATTGTATCTCCTAAACCATATGTTCTACCAACTTCAAACTTTGTACACGTATAGATCTCATTGAGGACAAGTGTCATGAACAAGAACTATTACTCTGCCACACCCACTTTTTAGCTCACCTGAGCACGAAGTGCTCAAGGGAGCTATTGTGATCGATCGTTGTCCGGCATCCGTCTGTCCATCTGTCCGTCTGTCCGTCACGGCGTCAACTTTTTCTTTAAACAACATCTCCTCCTAAACTTATGGGTCAAAATCAACCAAACTTGGCAGAAATATTCCTTGGGTGGTCCCTTATGAAAATTGCTCAAATGGAAAGGATCCGTGCCATATCACGGGAAAAGGGGCCTTAATGACAAATTTCTTGTTTTCACTCTAGAAGCCACAAATATGGTCCAATCTTCATGAAACTTGGTCAGAATGTTTGTTAGGTCATGAGGATCAAGTCTATTTAAAATGGGAAGGATCCGTGCCATTTCACAGAAAAAGGCGCCTTAATGACAATTTTGTCAACAATATCTTAAAACGACATCTCCTCCTAAACTTATGGTTCAAAATCAACCAAACTTGGCAGAAATATTCCTTGGGTGGTCCCTATGAAATTTGCTCAAATGGAAAGGATCCGTGCCATATCACGGGAAAAGGGGCCTTAATGACAAATTTCTTGTTTTCACTCTAGAAGCCACAAATATGGTCCAATTTTCATGAAACTTGGTCAGAATGTTTGTTAGGTCATGAGGATCAAGTCTATTGAAAATGGGAAGGATCCGTGCCATTTCACAGAAAAAGGCGCCTTAATGACAATTTTGTCAACAATATCTTTAAACGACATCTCCTCCTAAACTTATGGGTCAAAATCAACCAAACTTGGCAGAAATATTCCTTGGGTGGTCCCTTATGAAAATTGCTCAAATGGAAAGGATCCGTGCCATATCACGGGAAAAGCGGCCTTAATGACAAATTTCTTGTTTTCACTCTAGAAGCCACAAATATGGTCCAATTTTCCTGAAACTTGGTCAGAATGTTTGTTAGGTCATGAGAAGGAGTCTATTGAAAATGGGAAGGATCGGTGCCATATCACAGGAAAAGGCATCTTAATGACAAATTTTTTGTTTACTCTCTAGAAGCCACAAATATGGTCCAATCATCATGAAACTTTGTCAGAATGTTTGTTAGGTCATGAGGATGAACTCATTTGAAAATGGGAAGTATACATGCCATATCACGGGAAAAGGGGCCTTAATGACAATTTTCTCGTAAGAGCTCCAAACGCCACAAATATAGTCCAATCTTCATGAAACTTGATCAAAATGTTTGCCAGGTCACAAGAATGAACTCTGTTGAAAATGGGAAGGTTCATGCCATATCATAGGAAATGGAGTCTTAATGACAATTTACTTGAAATATCAGGTGAGCGATTTAGGGCCCTCAGGGTCCTCTTGTTGAGTTATTGCCCTTTGTTGTTTTTACCTTTACATTTTTGTCCGGAACATTTCTTCTAAACCATAAGTGCTAGAAACTTCAAACTTGCTACACTTATAGATATCATGGAGGACAAGTGTCATGTGCAAGAACTGTCACTCTGCCATGTCCACATTTTGAGTTATTGCCCTTTGTTGTTTCTATCCTTACATTTTTGTCCCATTTTTATCTCCTAAACCATAAGCCCTAGCAACTTCAAACTTTGTACACTGGTAGATCTCATTGAGAAGAAGTGTAATGCACAAGAACTGTTACTCTGCCACATCCCCTTTTTAGCTCACCTGAGCACGAAGTGCTCAAGGTGAGCTATTGTGATCATAGAATGTCAGTCGTGCGTCGTCCACAATTTCTTTAAACATCTCCTCCTAAACCAGTGGGCCAATCTTGATGAAACTTGGCAGGGATGTTCCTTGGGTCAAGCTCTACCAAAGTTGTTCAAATGAATGAAATCCACCCTTTACCCTTAACAAAAAGGGTGAAAATATAAAAAATCTTTAAAAATCTTTTTCTCTGAAACCAGAAGGCAGACAGCTTTCATATTTGGTATGTAGCATCATCTAGTGGACCTCTACCAAGTTTGTTCATATCAAGACCCTGGGGTCATATTTGGGCTTTGCCCGGGCCAAACCCTTTTTACATAGAATCAAAGAGCGAAAATCTTTAAAAATCTTCTTCTCTGAAACCAGATGGCAGACAGCTTTCATATTTGGTATGTAGCATGAACTAGTGGGCCTCTACCAAGTTAGTTCATATCAAGACCCTAGAGTCATATTTGGGCTTTGCATGGGTGCACCCCTTTATCTCGTATGAGCATGAAGGGTAAAAAATTGAAAATCTTCAAAAATCATCTTCTATGAAACCAGAAGGCAGACAGCTTTCATATTTGCTATGTAGCATCATCTAGTAGACCTCTACCAAGTTTGTTCATATCAAGACCCTTGGATCATATTTGGGCTCCACCTGGGCGCAACCCTTTTTACATAGAATCAAAAGGCAAAAATCTTTTAAAATCTTCTTTAATTGAAACCATTAGGCACACTGCTTTCATTTTAGGTATGTAGCATCTTCTAGTAGGCCCCTACCAAGTTTGTTCGTATCAAGACCCTTGGGTCATATTTGGGCTCCACACGGGCGCATCCCTTTCATCTCATCTGAGCACGAAGGGTGAAAATAGGAAAACCTTCAAAAATCTTCTTCTGTGAAACAAGTAGGCAGACAGCTTTCATATTCAGTATGTAGCATCATCTTATGGACCCCTTCCAAGTTTGGTCATATCAAGACCCTGGGGTCACATTTGGGGTCCAGCCAGGTGCATCCCTTTTTACATAGAATCAAAGAGCAAAAAGGCATATCTGTCTTGCTCTTCGCTGAAAACGTTCCATTGTATTGATCTTAGGCAATTATCTTCTTTTTGACATCTGCCTATCTAATTAATGTGATGTCCGAGGGGTCAAAGAGACTCAGGTGAGCGATCTAGGACCATCTTGGTCCTCTTGTTTAGTTATTGTCTGTTGTTGTTTTTTATCCTGACATTTTTGTCCGAACCATATCTCCTGAGCCATCAGTGCTAGCAATTTTAAACTTGGTACACTTATAGATCTCTTTGAGGACAAGTGGCATGTACAAGAATCATTCTTCTCCGCCCACTTTTGGAGTTTTTGCCATTGGTTGTTTTCACTCTTATATTTTTGTTTGGGACATTTTGTTCAAAACCTAATGTGCTAGCAACTTCAAATTTTGTATACAGTTATAGATCTAGTAAGTAGGAGATATATTATAAGAAAGGATTTTTTGTTATCCGGTGGGGGACTCCTGTATTGCATCGCAATACGACATGCACTTGTTCATTTAAAGTAAGCTTTATTTAATGAAAGTCTAAAGATTTTAAAGCCAGGTGAGCGATACAGGCCCTCTTGGGCCTCTTGTTTTAATTTCATGGAGGTATGAAACTAAAGCTATTTGAACATGCAAAGCAATTTCATACATGAGCGTGATTAGGTTACCTCCATAAAATCAACAAACAAACTCTATATCTCTTAGGATATTATACCACAAAGAAAGATGGTTAAGATATATCCATAATGAGACAGTATTTCTTAAGGGACTATTTTACAGGAATCTTACAAAATAGCTGAATACTCAAAATTGTTTTCATTTAGAAATACAATAAAAATTTCAACCAATCATAATGTGCAAATATCGATGGATTTGACTAAATAGATCTTTTACTTGATAATGAAATTTTGAATTAGTCCAATTTCATTATGAAGTATTGTGGACAGCTCATGAGAGCAACAGATAGAGAAAGTGACTATAACTTCAAATCCTTATCCATGATTCAAACCCTATTTGTGGGTACTCATTGGAATCATCTTACCGAGATTATTCTAATGAGTACCAAGATTATTTCAATGAGTATCCAATATAAAGGGTTGGTATGAAAAAACAACAAATTTAGATAACCAACACTTCCTTTTGTCTGGAGCCTTAATGAATTTGTAAATGGGTGTCAGGAAAGATTGTTTAAAAAGGAGAAAATACTTTTCAGTAGCAATTTCTTCTTTTCTGAGATTTGTTTGTTTGCTTTTTAGCTCACCTGAGCACAAAGTGCTCAAGGTGAGCTATTGTGATCACTCACTGTCCGTCGTCCGTCCATCGTCCGTCCGTCAACAATTTCTTTAAACATCTTCTCCTCCTTAACCACTGGGCCGATCAAGATGAAACTTGGCAGGGATGTTCCTTGAGTGAAGCTCTTCAAAACTTGTTAAAAGAATTTAATTCTATAAATAACTGGTTGCCATAGCAACAGAAAGGCTGAAAATCGCTAAAATCTAAGAAAAAAATCTTCTTCTCCTAAACCACTGGGCCAATCAAGCTGAAACTTGGCAGAGATGTTCCTTGAGTGAAGCTCTTCAAAAGTTGTTAAAAAAATTTAATTTCATTAAAAACTCTGGTTTCCATGGTAACCCAAAGGTTGAAAATGGCCGAAAATCTTAGAAAAAATTCTTCTCTTCCTAAACCACTGGGCCTATTAAGCTGAAATTGGCAGAGATATTCCTTGGGTGAAGCTCTTCAAAAGTTGTTATCAGAACTCAATTTCATCAAAAACTCTGGTTTCCATGGAAATGGAAAAGTTGAAAAATGGCCGAAAATGGCTGAAAATCTTAGAAAATCTTCTTCTCCTAAACCACAAGGCCAATCAAGCTGAAACTTGGCAGAGATGTTTCTTCCGTGAAGCTCTTCAAAAGTTGTTAAAAGAATTTAATTTCATCAAAAACTCTGGTTTCCATGGTAACAGAAAGGTTGGAAAATGGCTGAAAATCTTAGAAAAAAATCTTCTTCTCCTTAACCACAAGGCCAATCAAGCTGAAACTTGGCAGGGATCTTTCTTCCATGAAGTTCTTCAATTGTTATTGAAAAAATTTAATTTCATCAAAAACTCTAGTTTGCATGGTAACAGAAAGGCTGAAAAATTGACGAAAATTGCTGAAAATCTTAGAAAAACTTCTTCTCTTCCTAAACCACTGGGCCTATTAAGCTGAAACATGGTAGGGATGCTCTTTTGGTGAAGCTCTACCAAAATTGTAAAAATAATGTTATTCAATCAAAATCTCTGGTTTACATGGTATTGGAAATGTCAAAATATTGCCAAAAATATCAGAGAAGGTTAATCTTCGCATTAACTATTTGGCATATCTTAAACATGGCAGGGATATTCTTAAGGTTTAGGTCTACTAAACTTGAATTCAATTCCATCAATAACTTTGTTTGCAATTAAAAAGAAAATCAAATTGCAGTAGGAGGAAATTAAAGTCTGTTTCTTTTAAATCCATCCTAAATGTACATCAGACAATTTCTGGTATTTATAACATTGTTGACAAGTTATGAGTTGACTTACTCAGGTGAGCAATATAGGACCATCATGGTCCTCTTGTTTGCTTATGGTCTCTAGGTTTTTGAAAAACAAAACATTACAGTGACAGGAATAACAGTATCGTAAGAAGTTGAAAATGTCAAACTAGAAATTGAATCAAAACATGGCTCTTGAATTCATAAGTCTACACAATAGTTGTAAATATGAAATCTGATATATGATCCATATAATTACAAGGGCCATGTCAAAAGTCTTGGTTGAAGGTCAAAATTTGGCTCTTACAGACTGAACACCTCTTTTTTCATTAAATTGTGTTCCAGAAACTATATGATAAGAATAGTATTACTTTTTGTTATCTAAAGCTACAGATAATTTATATTGTCTGTGGATAGGAGATTGATATTGGCTGGTTTTATGGACATTTGACCCCTTTATTTGAAATTTTAGACATGCTGTTATTAAAGAGATTATAGTTTAAACCTATTTATTTTACATCAATTGGGAAACAAGTTCTTACAAACTAGATTTATCCCTCTCAATTCTTTGTCCTGGAAAATTCACCAGTACTCTCGCCAAATGTGTGGGCCAATGAAAGAACCAAGATCAATAGCCGCTTCCATGAATCCAACTCGGGGCCTTTGGGTTAAGCGGTTGACGCTCTACCTCTAGACCACAGACTCCACTTAAAAGAGATTGCAGACAACAATTGAAAAGTAGATAGAATTAAATTTTGAAAAACAATCCATCACACAGGGAACTATTTTTTGAAGAAGAGTAAATGCTTTTTACATGCAATTTCTACTTTAATCATTTAAAATTCTTAAGTATAGAATCACCAGAAATTAAAGTACTGTACAAAAAATGTTTCCAAAGGGGTTTCGGGGATAATGAAACAACCCCCTCTGTGGCCTAATTATTACATTTTAAAGCATAAATTCAGTCAAAATTATGGAACATTTGGAAAACAACCCCCTCTATCTGTATGTTTGAAACCCTTAAGGTAGTGGACCCGTAATAGTTCCACAACGATTTGGGCCTAATGAACTTTAACAGTTTTAGCTGAGGTTTCCTAATGATTTTCAGTTAACAATGTGGAAAGAACATATTGTCTGAAATGTTGCAGAACTATTATGGTCCCACCACCTTAACAACTTATCTGTTAATCCTAATATCTTATCTTATCTGAATATTTTGTTGTTTGTAGGAAAAAGGGAGCCAAAGATTCTATAGGGAAAGGGAAGAAATCTCCAGGAGGGCTGAAGTCTCTGTTAACCAAGTCTAAAACTGTCAGCGTCCGACAGAAGGGCAGAAAACCTAGTATACATGGTGGGTACATCAGTGCAAAACAGTTGAACCTGTCTTGAAAGGCAGTTACAATTATATCTTACTGAGCCATTGACATGCTTGTAGACCTGATATCACATTCCTGATAACATAAAATGATATCAGACCGTATATTTTGAGCTCACCTGAGCATGTGCTCAAGAAGAGCTTTTAGGGTGACCCTAAGTGTGTCGTTCGTTGTGCGTCGTCCGTCACCAGTCATCAATAATCTTAAAACTTCTTCTTCTCCTGAACCACCAGGCCGATTTCAATTAAACTTTGCCAGAATGTTCCATGGGTGACCCTCTTTAAGAATTGTTCGCGAAATTTTGATTTGCCCATAAAAACAGGCTTGGCAGGGCGGGGCTAATTTTGAGTAGAAATCTTTGAACAACATCTCCTCCTGAACCACTGGGCTGATTTCAATGAAACTTTACCAGAATGTTCCTTGGATGATCCTTTTCCAAAATTGTTCACGAAAATTTGATTTTCCCATAAATATAGGTGTGGCAGGATGGGACTTTTTGTGAGCCAGAAATCTTTGAACGACATCTCCTCCTAACCACTGGGCAAATTTCAATGAAACTTTACCAGATTGTTCTTTGGGTGACCCTTTGGGTACTACTTTTGTGAAAATTTTGTAATCTTTAACCTTCTTCTTCTGATGAACCAGGAGCCTGACAGATTTGAATATTGGCATGGATGATCAGTATATGGACCTTTATAAAAATAGCTAAAACCATGACTGCAGATTCACCAGGTGCGGAGCACCAGGGGGGAGAGGGTAGTACTTTTGTGAAAATTTTGTAATCTTTAACCTTCTTCTTCTTCTAAACCACAAGCCCTACAGACTTGAAAATTGGCATGGAGGATCAGCTCATAGACCTTAATAAAATAGCTAAAATCATGACTGTAATGCCACCAGGTGTGGAGCACCAGGGGGGAGGGGGTAGTACTTTTGTGAAAATTTTGTAACTTTAACCTTCATCTTCTAATGAACCAGGAGCCCTATAGACTTCAATATTGGCATGGATGATAAGCATATGGATCTTAAATGAAATAGCTAAAAGCATGAATGTAGGGCCACCAGATGCTGAGCATTAGGGGGGAGGGGGTAGTACTTTGGATCAATTTTGAAATCTTTAACCTTATTCTTCTCCTGGATCAGGAACCCTACAGACTTGAAAATTGTAATGGGTGATCAATATATTGACATTAATAAAAATAGCTAAAATCATGACTGTAGGGTCACCAGGTGCTGAGTGTCTTTGGGAGGGGTTAGTACTTTGGATCATTTTTGAAATCTTTAAACTTCTTCTAATGAACCAGGAGTCCTACAGACTTGAAAATTGGTATGAATGATCAGCATATGGACATTAATTGAATTAGCTAAAATCATGACTGTAGATTCACAAGGTGCAGAGCATCTTGAGGGAGTGCTTTGTTGAAAATTTTGAATCCCTACAGCCTTTATATTTGACATGGATTGATCAACTCATTAAAGAAAACTTTAAAAGTCTCAGACTCAGCCTGTATATCTGGCATAGATTAGCTGATCACAGACCTTTTATGAAAAAAGCTTAAATAAATAATGACCAGGGGAGGAGCAGAGGGGGGGATTATTTCAAATGTTATCTGATTGAATAAGTGAAAATCTCTTTTTCTTTGGTTGCATGGACATACCTAGGTAATGAAGCCTTTTTCTCAGGTGAGCGACCCAGGGCCAATGGCTTTCTTGTTGAAAATTATTTGCGAAATTTTGATTGGCCTGTAAATACTGGCGCGGCAGAGCGGGGCTTATTTTGAGCCGGAAATCTTTCAACGACATCTCCTAACCACTGGGCAAATTTCAATGAAACTTTACCAGATTGTTCTTTGGGTGATCCTTTTTGAAAATTATTTGCGAAATTTTGATTGGCCTGTAAATACTGGCGTGGCAGAGCCAGGGGCTTATTTTGAGCCGGAAATCTTTCAACAACATCTCTTCCTGAACCACTGGGCTGATTTCAATGAATTTTACCAGAATGTTCCTATGGTGATCCTTTTCAAACATTGTTTGCGAAATTTTGAATGGCCCCTAAATATTGGGTTGGCAGAGCGGGGCTTATTTTGAGCCCAAAATCTTTGAACAACACCTCCTCCTGAAGCACTGGGCCGATTTCAATGAAACTTTACCAGAATGTTCCTTGGGTGACCCTTCTCAATAATTTTTTGTGAAATTTTGATTGGCCAATAGATTTGGGTGTGGCAGGGTGGGGCTTATTTTGGGCCAGAAATCTTAGAATGACATCTCCTTCTGAACCATTTGGCTGATTTCAATGAAAATTTACCAGAATGTTCCTTGGGTGATCCTTTTTCAAAAAATTTGATTCGCCCATAAATATTGGGTTGGCAGAGCGGGGCTTATTTTGAGCCCAAAATCTTTGAACAACATCTCCTGAACCCCTGGGCCTCTTTCAAAAAAAACTTTACCAGTGTTCTTTGGGTTACCCTTTTAGAAAATTGTTCGTATAATTATGATTGGCCAATAAATATGGGCATGGCAGGGTGGGGCTTATTTTGAGACAGAAATCTTTGAACCACATCTCCTCCTGAACCACTGGGCTGATTTCAATGAAACTTTACCAGAATGATCTTTGGGTGAACCTTTTCAAAATTTGTTCGTAAAATTTGAATTGCCCATAAATATGGGCGTGGCAGGACGGGGCTTATTTTGAGCCCAAAATCTTTGAACCACATCTCCTTCTTAACCACTGGGCTGATTTCAATAAAAACTTCACCAGAATGTATCTTGGGTGACCCGTTTAAAAATTGTTTATGAAAATTTGACTGGCCCATAAATATGGGCATGGCAGGGTGGAGCTTATTTTGATCCCAAAATTTTTAATGACATCTCCTCCTGAACCACTGGGCTGATTTCAATGAATTTCCCGGAATGTTCCTTTGGTGACCCTTTTTGAAAATTGTTCGCGAAAAATTATAGTTGTCCCATAAATATGGGCGTGGCAGGGTGGTGGTTTTTTTTTCACCCTAAATCTTTTAACGACGCCTCCTGAACCACTGGGCTGATTTCGATAAAACTTTACCAGAATATTCCTTGGGTGACTCTTTTCAAAAATTGTTCGCAAAGTTTTGATTGGCCAATCAATATGGGCATGGCAGGGCGGGGCTTATTTTGATCCCAAAATTTTTTAACAACATCTCCTCTATAATTGCCTTATTTGAACGTGATTACATGGCAACATAAAGACATAGAATAAAAGACTTTGCTTAGATGATGTCTGGTAGCATGATTTTGTCAAGCCTGTGTCAAAACATAGTTGTGATAACCATGCGGATGTGTTAGTTTGACCGTCTATCTGTTTGTCCAGAAATCATATCAGACCAGACTCATACATATATGGATGGATTTCAAAATATCTTGGTATAATTGATATCTATGATGGGTAGATGTCTAATTTGGAAGAAATTTTCAGATAGCTACAATGTCAAGGTCATAGCTCAATGTCAAATGAGAGCATAGGTTAAATTTCTATGTGCTCCATAGCAGTTATCCTTGGTTTCTATTTGTTTAAGGTTGGATAATTCTTCCAACGGTGTTTCAGTTATATCAAAGCATCTGGTGCACCTACATTTGGTTTCCTGTCATTTCTCACTTGAGTTCAACTCTAAAACTTAATCTCAGGCATCAGCTGCTAATCCTATTTAGATTAATTATGATTTGCCCATTGGTAAGAAATGCATATCACAATGTCCTTTGTCAAAGCAGGGTTTGACACTAAGGGGAGTCCAGGAGTCCAAGACTCTTTGTTAACTAGTTGGGACTCCTTCATTTCTCAAGTAAGGAGTCCAGTGGACTCCCAGGATCATAATGAGAATATTTTAAGAAACAAAATACACATGCCTTTTTCTGTTCAAGGACAACCATTGTCAAACTGTAGATCTTTTCAATTTAAATTTTGTGAAAAATAACATTTACTTTTATCTAGTTGTATTTTGAATAAAAAAACAACATTAACTCTGGGGGAGATCATTCTAGAAAAGAACAAATTGCTTTTAATAAGCAATTTCTTCTTTTCCACAATGTTCTCCCATTATGATAATTTGGTCCCCCCACTTTAAGCTTGGACTCCTTAATTTCAGAAGTTGGGAGTCCAGTGGACTCTGTGCTTAAAGAAGCTAATGTCAATCCATGCAAATATCTGATGAAATTAAGGTGAGCCAAGCTATCAAGTTACAATCTCAGGATTTACAGCTCAATTTACAACTTGAATTTTACAACTGATCCATGTGGATACTGATCATGAAATGAACACAAGCAGTGTAAAAACTTTAGGTAGTGTCACTTCTTTGATGAAATGTCTTTTACTTGTTCAACCATTTTTCATGAAGGTTTTGTTTTATTACGCAGAATCTCTGAACTTCGAGCCAGGTGAAAGAAAAGCTATCACAGAAGAAGATGTGCAGCACTGGAAACGTCGACGAATTCGGAGTGCAAAGAGTGCGGAGTCCCTGTTGTCCTTACCAGTCACCAGTAGGCTGGGCAGTCCCCTAACAGAGAGTCTGGATCCAAACAGGCTCATGAATATCCTTGCTGGTAGGTTGGCTTTGACTCATTAACCCTTGTCATGATGAACCCAGAATATTCCTGGTTTGGCATGAGATAAAGATAAAGATCAGTCTGCACATATGTGCAGTCTGATCTTAGTATATACTACCTGATGTCACTTTTTGAATAAGAAAAGTTTTGAAAAAAACTTGAATTTACACGAAAAATACTGAAATACAATCAGGGGTTTAGATTAGAAGGGTAAAAAAAGCCAGTCTTAAAATCTTTATTTCACAACAAAACTCTATGTTTTGGGTACTCATTTAAATAGTCTCAATGAGATGTTTCAAATGAGTGCCAACAACATAGGGTTTAAGTAAGGAATAATGAAATATTTTGGTTTAAAAATCAAAATACCCACTCTATCTGTAGCTCTGTACAATAGGTGCATCTAGTGTTGTCAGCACTTTGATTTTAATACAACATTGCCATTCAGCATGACAAGGGTTAACAATCCTAATTGGTAGAAACTCTTAAATAATTCAGGAAACTGTATTTGAAAAAACAACAAGTTTCTTCTTTTCTAATATTGTTTGCTTCCCTCATAGAACTATATTATGACTCTTCTTTAGTGGATAAGGGTCATGTTGTTTTATTGCAGTCTTATGTATGCAAAATGAAAAAAACAACAATGTAATATTGCCATATATTTCATTTTTTTTTTTCAAGATTATAATTATATTCATGTTTGGTATTTGGGTTTGGAATATTTGGCTAAAACTTAAAATTAATTGCCAAATATTATTTGAAGAATATAACCCATGTAGTAAAAAAAGTATTCAATGAGAGTTGGTTCACTTTAAGATCATAGTGGGCAAATCTTTGTTTGGAGGTTCAAACATTGTTTATACTTATACTTTATACATTGGTTGCCCAATGAGGATGTTAAGATTTCAAACATATTTACAGGCAAGGAAAACTCCAGTCCATCTAAGTACAGTCGTTCCATGTCTATAGAATCTCCAAGGTCGTTAAGTGGTACACAAGAATTCTCCATGTCTTATCCTAGCTTTATACTAGAGGATAAAAACAGCAGAGAAATGGCCATTGATGTCAATCCTGAAGGTGAGCACATTGTCTCTTTTATTCCCTTCACCTTTAAGGGTTTAAGTATGACATCAACAACTTGTGACAAGTACTTAATGGTGCTTAAAATTAGGTATTCTCTGCTTAGAATGTACCCTGCATTTAGGGTCACAAATTGGTGCAAACAGGTTTCCAATTATATCCCGCTTTGCACCAAGCGCACATGCAAAGTGGGATATAATTGGAAAACTATTTGCACCGTTTTTTTATCCTGAAGGCAGAGGTAGATTATTTTTATAGCTATCATCCTAATTTTGAATAAATTTTGAAAAATTTTCAAGACAAAGCTACATAACATTGTTGATAAATATGCTACTTTGGTGATTTACTTCAGAAAAGATAGACTTTAATTCTTGTCTAAAGTTAAGTTCCAAAGTGTGCTTGGGACTGGCATCAGATAGTTTTGAGAGTCCTGCCTACTTATTAGTGTATCTAGGACTTGCATCCCTTAAAACAGTGCCCTCGAAGTTAAGGGGATGTTGATTGGTTTCACCATTGTTCACTATAATGCTTATCTGTCTTTCTCTGTCCGTCAAAGTGCAGCTAGTAGCAAATTAGACTGCACAATTTCAATAATTGGGTGTCATGGGTTTCAGTCCCCTTTTGTCTCCCACCAAAAGGATAACCATGAACCTAAGTGACCTACTGGAATATTAGCTGGAGGTTAGGAAAGAGTGTAATGTTTGTACTTGTGAGAGGAATACCAGGAATCTATTGTTGCTGGAAGTACAAATCTTGTCCTTTATCCTTGAAATTATAAACTGCAAGCTTAATATTTATATATACCAAAATGATATAACGATCAATTCTTTTTATTGATGTGATGTTTACATCATTAGGGTCAAGGTAAAAGATTGACCCTTATCCCCCCCCCCCCCCCCCCCCCCCCCCCCCCCGAACAGGGAGGGGTGATACATATTATCTCTACTCTACTTGTCCCTGGACAAGTTTAACATGATTTTCTTCTTGTCTAGGATCAACATGAACTTGTCTGCAAAAAAAGAGTGTAGAGAAAACAGAGAAAATATTGTTTTTAAAGAAGAAAATGCTGGAACCCAGCTTTCTCTTCATTGAAAACAATATTTTCTACATTTTGATGCAAACATTTGGTTAATTAATCTCTTACCTCTATCAAGTACCATTTAAATTTGATTATTTAGTTGAGACTATTCAGACTATTTATTACATTTGTCTTCTATACGCATGTCCATAGAAAAGTGGCAAAGAAAAATGTACTTGTCTACAGGTAGAAAAACTTATGCGGGACAAGTTGAGCATGGGAAATTCCACACCTCTGCCCCAAAATTAAGTTTATGATAAGGGCTAATAGTCCTGCAAACAAATACTTGTGAAAAATGACCCGGGAATGGGAAAAAAAAGAATATTGAGGATTCAGTGCAGGACTGTAATAAGTGTTTATACAATGTATAGCTGAACCCTCGATATATATGATTTGTGATGTGTGAGAAATTTTCTTGTAACTTCTCTTCTGTGTGGGAAAATTTTCTTGTGACTTCTCAACTATGTGAGATTTTTTTTCTGTCTTCTATGTAAGAAATTCTTTTTACTTCTCTTCTTTGTGAGAAATTTTCTTGTAGCTTCTCTTTTATGTGAAAAATTTTCATGTAACTTCTCTTCTATGAGAGAAATGTTCTTATAACTTCTCTTCTATGCTAGAAATTTTCTTTTCACTTCTCTTCTAATTAAGAAATTCTTGTAACTTGTCTTATATGTGAGTTTTTTATCTTGTAACTTCTCTTCTATGTCAGAAATTTTCTTTTAACTAAAGCATGAAGAAAGAGAAAAGCTTTAGCTTTCTTGTATTTCATGTTTAAATGAAGAGGATATCACAAGAGAGGTCTTGAGATTAAATTTATTAAACAAGTCATATATGATAAGGTAAAAACTAGGCTCTATTGAGTGTTGAACTGTTCTAGATTCTATATGCATGGCATTCAACAGTACAGGAAAAATAATGAATTAGATTATATATCTGGCCCCTATGGGCCTATATTTCACGTTGACTAAGTGTGCATTTAGCTATGTGTCATATGATAGATGATTATATATCTCATTTCAGATATAAACATGGAGTTTGCTGATAGTGGTGAAACAGATAAAAGCACACAGAGTCAAGATGATAAAGTTCAACGTAAACAATCATTTGTTCGTGGAGAAACTAAAAGACGGGTCATATGTCACAGACGTACACCCTCGGCTCCGTCAACTCCTAGACACAATAGTTCGGACAGTGGACATTCTCCGAGAGATATCGATGATATGTTAAACCAACAATATCCAGAGAGAGACAAATCAGTGTCACAGCCTATTTTAGACGGTGCTTTGTGTTCAAAACCTCCACATGGGGCTGGCAAAACTAGACATGATTCAGAGAGTGAAAAGTTTTATGTTGACAGTATTATGCCTGAATCTGTTTTTATACGAAATAGTGAGGAAAATAGTTCTGAAAAAAGAAAAGGCTCTAAAACTCCTCCAAAGGACAGGAAAAAACTAAAAGAAACAAACAGCCCTCAAATGGAGGGAAAAGATATGGGTAGAAGGGGAAGTGATAAGGAAAACATTTCAGACTTTACGATAAAGCAAGGGAGTGGTTTGATAGCTGAGCTTCCTGAGAGTCCTGGGAGTCGACGGAAATTGTGGACTAACAGTACCTCCAAAAGTGAAGATCATACTAGTACAAGTACACAATACTTTTATTCTCGCTTTCATGACTATGCAGAGATTGACGATACTGATAGTGTAGAAAGTGCTAGACAAAATATAAGGGGAGTTAATACTCACAGGGTTAGTAGTGAAACAAGTTTAAACGAAAACCTTGACAACAGAACAAAACCATCACCTGATGTTAGGAGGAGTTATCGTGTTGAAAGTATTGACAGTGTTCATTCAGTGACAGAATCTCATTCTAGTAGTAGAAAAACTTCAGAGAGTATGTTGGAAACAGATTTTCCTGCAAGCAGTGGAAACCGTGTGAATTCAAGGTCGTACTCAAGTAGTGAAAGTATAAGTAGTGTTAACAGTGGTAAAAAGTATATCGCTCATGAGGATTTATTAGCGGAGATTTCTGAATTAGAGAGAGGCTTACAGAGTATGCAGAAATCCAAACCTACTGGAAACAAACCAATGACAAAGTGTGTTAGTATTCCATCAGATATACAGAAATCCTTGGATAATATTCGTAGTGCTACTGGCAGTCATTCGGATTTAATGTCCTCTGTTACTATTAGTGAACTTTCTGTGTCTCAGGATAATGTTGCCGATGATAGACTAACTGTTGATAGAAGGCGCAGAAGTACGTCTCTAGATGCTTTAAATGAGGAATCTCCATTAAGTAGAACATTACGTGAAATAAATGCACAAATAGACAAAGCGTTTAAACATGAGAAACATAAAGTTCAATCATTACGGGACTTGCAGTGTTCACCAGGGACACCAACAGGTTACGATGTTGATTCAGACTTGATATCTTACGAGGATGAGTTAGCAGAGACTCCAACAGGCCATAGGTCGTTTAGTAGTATGAGGGACGTGATTGAATCACCCAGTGCTAGTAATTCTGATAGACATTTTACTGGAAGTGTAACACCTACAGAACAAAACACAAGTAAGTTTGTGGATCGACCAGCTGCTGAGATTCATATAGCATCAGCACCTCAAGTGATTCGTGCTCCATTAAGGTTTAATATTGACACAACTTCACCGCAGACAACACAGTCAACACCAACACGTCCGTCACCTCCTGCCTCCCTTGATATTGTATCTAACTTACATCAAGTGTCTAGTCATCCAACCATACAGACAGATGGAAATGAAGCGAACCTTCAAAATAGTGCCAATTTAACAATACAATCACAAACAGGTTTTAAATTAAGTGAGGAAGATTTTCAGAAATTATTGATGTCTGATCCAGAATCATTGAAGCACTTTGAACAAAGTATGATGTATAGTCCTGTCCGTAGTCGGAGTTGTTCTAACAGAGCCAGTGTCACAAGCCCTGTGGAGGGTGTAGTACCCAGGCTAAGATCAAACAGATCCAGTCTTGCTAGTCCTGAGGCCAGCCCAAGTTCCTTCCATCGCCAGCCACACAATAAAAGCTTTGGTAGTCCAGAGGTGAGCCCACAGTCTTTCAGACAACAAAGAAATTTAAGCAGTACTGAGGCCAGTCCTCAATCAACCAGGCAGCAGAGGATACTGAGTAGTACAGAATCTAGTCCAAGTATGGGAAATAGGAGCAAGCATAATCAGAGCTTTAGTAGTTCAGAAGCTAGTCCCCAGTCTGCTCGACAACGACTGAATCAAAGCTACAGTAGCTCAGACAGTCCACAGTCTAACAGACAAAAGTTAAACTCTAGCCTAAGTAGTAGTGAAGCAAGTCCACAGTCAGCCCAGAAGAAATTGAGTCAAGGACATAGCAGCTCTGAGGCCAGTCCACAGATTGGTACAAGAGACAGACACAATCTGAGTTTCAGTAGTACAGAAACTAGTCCACAAGCAGCTGGGAGAAAATTGGGTCAGTATAGAACTGGTAGTCCTCATTTACAGAAATCTAGTCCACAAGTTAAACATGGAGTCAAGAAGATAGCAAGTCCACAGTTAGATTTAAGAACCGTCTTTGACAGTCCGAAATTAGAACCCAGGAAAAATAAAAGTGCTGTGTCTAGTCCCTTATCACCTGAACATAAACAGCCTCGATGGGAAGATTTGGCTTGCTTAAATGACAGTTTTAATGAATTAGATCTGGCAGTATTTAATGATAATTGGAAAAAATGTCTTGCTCCAACTGGTGACTCTATTCGCATGGCCAAGAATACTGATTCTAGAGAGCTTTTGACAACTCAAAATGATTTACCAGAGGTTGGGACTGTTACTGATACTTTAGTGTTAGAACGTCCATCTATTACAAGAAAGAGTGAGCCTGAAAAATCTAAAGCTGGAGCAACTATGAAACCAGAAATTGAGACATATGATAATGTCCCAGAATATGAGTCAGTTAGGTTAGCAAATGAAGCCAGATCAGCTAAAGCATTTCATAAAGACAGACCCTCTTTACAGAGAAGCCATACGGTACCAACTGAAACTTCATTGCCTCTATCTCCAATTTCATCAAGGTCAAAACAGCCTGGATATACTGGTAAAGGGCAAGCCATTAATTATCAACCTAGTTCAGTAGAAGTTTCAAATAACATAGCAGTTGAATCTTCAGTTGTAAACAATGTACAATCAAGCACTACTACTGAAACATCAAACATGAAGAAATCCAGCACAACTCCAGCCTTGACCAGGCAAACCTCTTTTGACTCTTCATACAAGAAATCCATCAGAGTAACTAGTCTGGGGTCTTCAATAGAGGACTCTGAAGGTCATCAACAAGGTTACATCCATGAGTCAAGGTCAACTAAGTCAACTTCAAATGTAATCAGACCTGACCAAGGTACTTTTGTGACACTGAATGCTAGTAATCAGTCTGACTTTGCATCTGTGGGTGCTGTAAGTGGGGTTGTCAAGTCTACAGTAACAAACCAGTCTGCTTACAGTGTAAACACACATGGAAACCAGTCATCAGTGGTGATCAGTTCAGAGAGCCAGTCTAGTTACAGTGATCAGCCTGGAAGACCTGTCCATAATTCCAACCAATCAAATGTTGCTAATCAATTCCCACAGATGCTTGAAGAGATGGATGTCAATGAAAGCTGTTTAGGTATAGCCTCCCACCAGAATTTATCAAATGAAATGAAAGAGATGATGCAAGAACAGATGAAAGAGCATGCTGGTGTGTTGTCTCCTCTAGATGAAATTGTGCCATTCCCGGGTCTAACTTCTCCTCTATCAAGAAGGTCCTTCTTTGATACGGATCATCCTTTGGCAGGATTTGATATGGAATCATCATTAGAAATTCCAGCAGATGTCCAATCTATTGACTTACCAGAAGTCCACATACAGTTTTTACCAGAAGGTCCTACAGTGACAGCCACTCCAACTGTAATGAATCAGATAGGAGGAGCAGAAGTACCACATGTTCACCAACCTATAGATAACACTGAGGAGGAGTTCCAGAATGCTGTGAATGATGATCTGGAGAGGAATATGGCTAGCTTGTCTGGTTTCTTACCACACCATGTCAGTGTTTGTGAACCAGCAGAACAACATGGTCCTTCATACCATGATCCTAGTGAAGCACAAGGTCAGCATATACATGAAACAGGTCATGTTTTCCATGGTCAAAATCTCGATATTGAACATGCTCCAGGTTCTGAGCATCTTCTCATCATCACTCCAACATCAGCTCCAGTTATAACTGAAACCCCTGCTCCAATAATGCAAGATTCAATGTCATCGTCATCATCCTCCCTATTTGATTCTCTCTCTATGACTTCAAGTTTCTCATACCCACAAAGCTTTGATACCAGACACTATTATAGTCCAAGAGTTAATAGTTTAAATATACAGGGTGATCTTGCACCACCCCCTCTTGAAATGTTAGAACTCTGTAAGTCCACTATAGTGATTGCAAAACCTCCCACTGGAAGAAAGACACAAAAAATTGAAGAAGTGACCATCAGCCTACCTGGAGTCAGTGTAAAATGGCAGTATCCAAGTATCTCAGATGAAAATAGGGCTAATGAATCTAGAATTAATAATCAGAAAAAGAAGCATGTTAAAGAAAATAAAAGCAATATAAGTGCTGAGAGAGGTGAAGAGAAGCTTGTTTTAGAGTTGAGACCAAGCCTAAAGAAAGAAAGTGCTAAAATAGATGGAGATTCAAAACAGAAGATTCAGTCTCGTAAATTGCAGGATGTAGTAGATTCTGATCATGGAGAGTTTTCTGGTACAGAGGATGAAGTGTTTGTGGATCCAAGTGAAGTTACACCTGACACAACCTTCTTTGCTGCAGGGTCAAAATATTTCAAAAGGAGAGATTTTCTGAGTTATGGACATTTTCCTGTACATGAGGATAAGGCATCAGATGGGGACCATCAGAGATCTAGTCATCGGTTTACATTTGAAATTCCAGCCAGGTCATCTTTAGATGAGTCAATGATGCAGATTGTCAGTCATCGTCATGACCACACTGGTCAAGGACAACAGCCTCTGTTACCAGGTTACCATGAAGCTTTACTGAACATGGACCTAGAGTCAGGTGATAAAGAAGATATAAGATTCAGCAAGGCTCATAGATCTAGTAAACTGCTTAGTTTGTGTGAGAAGTTTGAAGGCGGATCAGCACAGAGTTTAGATGGTGAGGAAGAAGAACCGTCTGTGAAATCTAAAACAATCACACCACCAGAGAAGAACATTGTTGCTTCTATAAGACAAATGCATGAATCTCTAGAGTTTGACAAAGATGTTGATGCTTCAAGTAAAGTGATAAAGCATAAAGAAGAAACAAAGGCTCCACTTGAGGAGATTAGGAAAGCAATGAGTCCGACTAGTAAAGAGCATATGTTTAGATATGATCAGTTTGGGAGTGGTCCAAAAAGTCCTGACTCAATAACAAAAGAAAGCCAAACACCACAAGGAAAACCTCCAAAACATAGAGGTAAACCTAGAACTCCCAGTGAATCCTCTTTGAGTGAAAATGAGGGTGTTAAAGGATCTCCAAAGGGACAAAGGATCGATAGCTCTCCCAAGACAAGATATGAGGGTTCATCAAAGGGTCAGAGAAGTTCTATAGTATCCTCCGATGAAGGTTCACCCAAACTTCTAACTGGGGGCTCTCCTAAAGGACAAAGATACACCACAGAAGTTTCACCAAAACTGGGTAAGGTGAAAGAGTCCCCACCCACTATCCCTCGCCATGCAGTGTCTCCACAGCCAAGTCGCACCTCAGAAGGTTCTAAAATACCAGTGCCAAAACATTCTCAACCCCACAGAGAGGAAGGGAAGTCCCTCAGTAATGGTAAAACTAGTGGTTCACCAAAAGGCCTACGATACAGCTCAGGATCATCTAGTGTTGATAGCTCTCCTAAAGCTGCATCTAAACTGAAGGACACAAAGCCTACAGTAAAACGTTCTGACAGTTCTGATGGACAAACTAAAACAAGTAAAGATAGGGAAAGTCTCGGTCATGTCCATTTTGATATTAAAAGTCCAGACGCAAGAACTGATTTTAGGCGAGAAAAGAAAAAAGAGGATGCAGCTGAGAAGAAAAAGCGAAGAGGAAGTATTAAAGAACTTACAAATGTATTTGAAGAGAAAATTGAGAACCTTTCTAAACAGTCTCAACCTCCGAAACAGACTCAGTCAAAATCAACCGACCAATCAAAGCTTCGATCTCGAGTTCGAAGTGTGTCTCCGAATAGTAGTGCCACAAAATCCTCTCCTCCTTTACCATCCAACATTCGACATAGTATGGAAATCCCCGTTAAAGAACCTTTACCTCCAACAGACACTGGACAGAAGAGTGGGGAGGGAAATGTAAGACCACACATGGTTAGAATGGGACCCAAACCATTTTATGGTGCTAAACATTGAACATTGAATGTGTATAGGTTAACTTATTGTTAGTTCTCTTTTTCAACTCAAGGGCTCAGTGCAAGAATTGTAAGTGTCTATATCATGTATATGCACTTACAGTATTTTTGGGCTGATCCATCGATTTGTATTGATGACCACAGTACCATTTTATTTGCCTGACAACTAACCTTTTAAATTTATTTCATAAAATTTGTTTAGAAATATTATGTGGAGATTAGTCTATATCTCTTTTTCTTCTGGAGATGGTTCCATCATCTTTCACTGATATTCACTATTCAAAGTATGTAAGAACTACCGTAGATTATTTTTTTCTTTTGTGAAATATTGAATAAAACAACAGATCAAGTGGCATGAATATCATACCAAGCAGATTCATACAATTGTTTGTTAAGGTTTTTCATTTCATTCCTTGATGAAAACAAAATTATTCTCTTCATTTCTTATGAAATAATGACATCAGTGGGAAAAATTTCAGTAGTATACTTAGTTTGAGATATTTTCATAGGATTCCCTTTCATGCAAGCATACCAAAGAGCTGTATGCTCAAAATTTTGTTCATGGAGGTATGAGTACTTTTTTTGAGTATGATAACTCTTGTTTTTCATAGACAAAACCAAACATTAAGTTATATAATTTACAAAATAAGTGTATTTATTTGAGTCAGTTTGTGACATTTCCAACAATTTTGTATGTGTGCAAAGCTTCTGGCCAGCCTGTGCATCCACACAGTCTTACCAGAGTCTTCACTGTGCACTATAAAGGTATATAAGGTCTTAATCCGTCTTTTGGAGATAGCAGATTTACATGTTATTGCATAAAGTCATTCTCTAAACCGCTAAATGTTTGTACCTCGCACTCATGTGAAATTGTCGGAAATGTCTCGCACAGGCTAATTTAGTAGTGGTAGGACAGGCACATAAAATAGTACTTGACTGAATAGTTTGTGATATATTTTGTACTCAATATTTTTGTGTCATAAATTAATTTTGCTTCATCAGAAGTAAGCAATCATTTAAAAGCAATCATTTATAATTGCTAGGGCTTCTTGAAAGATATCTAACATTCAGATTGTTATCATACAACGTTTCTACTTTTTGACTACCAGTACAAATCGTTTGAGCCTGTGCGTAAGATTTCCAACAATTTGAAATATGCGCAAAGCAATGACTCTGACCAGCCTGTGCATCCGCACAGTCTGACCAGAGTCTTCACTATGTGTTTATTAGATGGATAAGGTCTCAAAGTATCTGTAGGCCATTAGATAACTTTATATTTACAGTATGTGGCTGTCTACCCTACCCAATGTTTGTACCTCATGCACATTTCAAATTGTTGGAAATGTCACAATTAAATTATTCTACAATTTTATTGGTTGGTGTAGATTTCAATGTGTCTGATTGGTCCAAGATGACATGCAAACAGAACATTATGTGTATTTTATTAAAGGGGGATAATAAATAAAGCTAATTTGTTCATCTTAAACAAAATTGTGATATTCGATTACCCCCCTTTATTATCACTCAAAGTCGCTCCATACTCTTGTTCAATTTCATTCCAAAATTATTCACTTTGTCAATTTCACAATGTTCTTTATTGTGAAACCAATCCTGTTTTCAAGATTAAAAAAAAAAACATTTGCAAAACGTTTTACTAATGCTTCACATGCATACTTGCATGCAAAGGAGGTACAATTTCTATACATTCAAGAAATGTTTTTGCATCCTGTATGCTTTTGAATTTAAATGTTCTTTTACAAAGTGAAAAATGTCATGCCATCTTTATGCATATTGTTTATTCTTCAATCTGTCTTAAAAGATGTTATTTGATAAGAAAATCCATTATGTGTTTTTAGAGTGATTGCATTTATATAAGTTCAGCTGTGCATTAAAGAATTGTTATAAACCTAGATTCATGGAGGATATTTCATGTTTTTCAGTATTTGTAGAACATAGCTTATATGCTGTGAATCAGTTATTGTAATCCAATTTAAACAAAACCAGATTTTTAAAGCTTTTTTGTATGTGCATTGAATTTTATTTCCTAGAATAAGATGAAGGTTGTATTAATCTAGTTGCTTTGTAGTTTGATGTTGTTTCTTTTAAATGTTAAGAACACTCTGAAAATTCTTTAAAATTATGTTAAAGCCAAATAAGTATGTTAAGATTTTGTTGATAAAGTTTTCGCTCATTTTCGCATTTATAACAAAATTTCTTAAGCATTTATGTATCACATTTTGTTAAAAAAGTTTTAAGGGTATATAGAGAAATAAGCACATGATTATTTGAATAAATTGAAGAAGCATCATTTTTAATACTGCAGGGCTTTTTTTTTCTAAAATTTTGGAAGAGGCCTTAGCCTGTTCATTTTGGGTTTCAGCGTGGTTTTTTTAAGAATTGGGAAACATTAGATTGATAAAATAAATTATTTAAAGTACAATTCATGCATCATTTGCAAAATTTCATGATATTTAATTACTTTTGTGGTCTTATCAGTCATAAAACATATGTAAATATCAAAGAAAATGAAATTTGAACACAAAAAATTAATATAATGCAAAAAATATCTCTCATTTTATGAAATTTTTCTGCCACAAATGGGATAGATAGAGCCTTTTTTGAATGTGGAGGTAGCCTTTAATAGGCCTCTGTTAAAAAACAGAAAAAAAGCCCTGTACTAAGTATATTTAGTCAACTGGGATGAATAAATTAAAAGATTTTTTAAAAGACTTATGGAGTAATAATTGATCCTACAAGAAAAAGAAACAATGATTCTATTTATTTTATGAAAAAAAAAAAAAAAGTGGACATTTTAAGATGAAGTCTCTGAAAGTGCATCATATGGTACTTTAAAGGTGTTAAA
This sequence comes from Fragum whitleyi, assembly GCA_948146395.1. Lineage (NCBI taxonomy): Eukaryota > Metazoa > Mollusca > Bivalvia > Cardiida > Cardiidae > Fragum > Fragum whitleyi. Next base: position 38,856,646 of record OX411547.1, on the reverse strand, counting down.
GATCATGATCCCTTCAGTAATTCAGTCCAATTTAGTTTAAGAAAGGGAGATAACTCTGCTGTAACATTGATTTTTCAAGATTCACTTTTGGCAGTGATAATTATGATCGTTTTATAATCCAACTTAGATAATTATGATTGTTTTATAATCCACCTTAGAATTTGAACAATCCATCAAAAAAGAATTATAGAAACATATTGCATTTTTACTGTCAAAATGATGCAAGTATTTTTTAAAAAAATACTATTCTTATGCAATGCTTGTATTTCTTCCATACAAATTACGTTTCATTACAAATAAGATTACAACAATTATAACAGGTTTATATTAAAATTTGAAATAAATGATATTTTCTAAAATATCAGAAATTGATTTGGTGAAAAACATTGCATGAGTTTGGGGTAAAAGAGAATATAGTAAAAAAATACATACAGTAAATTTGTGTTAACCCTTTGCTGTTTAATCCCTGCTTTTTACGTGCCTGTGATTTTATGATTGAGAAAACATTGTGAAAAGAGAAGAAATTGCTTCTGACAAGCAATTTCTTCTTTTTCCACACTATTTTCTACCCTACTGAATGGTTATTTTTCAAATTAAATCCACTTTAAATTTTGGTCTGCAAAACCTTTGAATTTGGACAGGTCCAAATTTTGTAAAACAGGAAAGTGTTAAGGGACCGCTCAGGGGACCACCAAAATGTTGTCGCTTAGGGAATGGTGGCTTAATACAATATTTCATGATAAATAAGACCTGTAAGTCATTTTGTTAGCATATATATTTTGACAGATCTTTCTTACTAAATCCCAAGATGTTTTTACCCATGAGAATTGTCTCATTGAGATGATTCTAATAGATGTAGGTCCTCACAAAATGCGATTTGGTAATAAACTATTGTTCTCTTAAGAATTTCCGCTTCATATAAAGGGACTTTCAATAATGGTCACTTTATAAAACTGATAGCTTTATAGAAGTGGTTGCTCAAGCAATATAAACTGTATTACTAAAATGTCATTAGAATAATCAAATGTACTGCCATTTACCCTTCTCAAGCATTAAATGGTTTATTCCTGATATATACAAAGCTTTGGTTGACTGTGTAGACTAAGATGAGCCTGCTCATATCAGTAGTCTGATCTTAATCACACTCACTGTCTACTTTCTACATACTAATTGATGGAAAATCAGAGCCAAATTTGTCGAAATGTCCCAAAAATTAGGAATTCATTTGAAAATGATTTCACTATACTGGAAAAGGGTTTTAATAACTGCGCTTCTTTAATGATATCTCGCTTTGCACTTATATGCTTGTGCAAATCAGGGTATCATCTCAAAGCACTTGTGAAGCACTTTTACATTCTGAACAAAGGGCAGATGTGTACCAACAAAAACAAGACATGTAACACTATTGTAAGTGCATAGTTTAATATATGTGGTCACTTACAACAGTTTTTGCTCTGACCTCAATATGATTTAGAAAATTAAGTAGCAACAGTGTTACTAGATGCAATATTATAGCCCATAATAGATATATTACCAAACCATGTATATAAGTCAAATTATACTTAATTATATTAGTAAAATTATACTGAATTAGTTGTCTTTTAAGTACCGTATTTCTCCTAATAAATGCTCACAGGTTCAGGGATCTTTTATTTAGTATGCATTTTCTGATTTAAAAAAATTAAACTTATGTCTTATAAGCCTGTTTCCCTTGTATTTGAGGTTAATTTCCCCTGAGGGAAATATACATCAAATTAGAGAAGAAGTCTCAATAAGTTCTTAAAATTTAGGCATTTGAAGTGGATTTTCTTAGTAAAATTGTAGGGGTGCTACTATTAGGTAGGGCGCTATTATTAGAGGAAATACGGTAGATATGTTTAATATGTGCGTATGTCTTAAGTGTTATATATTGTTGTCCGAATGATTAAGCCTTTACCCCCACAAAATTGGGCAAACTAAGTTAATTTATTTGAAACATTTGTGCATAGTCAGTGCTTTGTTATTCAGGAATCTTAAAAAAGTTGTGCGCCCAAGCTTGTGTATGTGGTGTAGGTTTGATTTGATAAGCCATGTTATGAGTAAATGGACTTTGAATCAATTTCAATTTTTCTGCAAGTGAGAATTTTCAATGTATGAACATTACGCTAATCAAACTCTAAATGTTTAAGTTTAATTATATTCCTTATCGAGAAGATCCTTCTCCGGCATATTGTTTTACTGTTGTCTGTCTGAAAAACTTAACAAAAAATGGTAACATTACCATTTACTTCAAGACTATGCAAGAATAATGCTGATATTTGGTATTATGATGGATCTCAATCTTACGCATCTATGGATACCAAGGTCAAGATCATGTGATAAGGTCAAAGTTTTAAGCCTTTATCGGGGCATTCATGTTTTATAAACACATCTTGATTTTTATCTATGACATTCATAATGTTAAGTGATATAAAATATTTGATAAATAGTACAAGAAATACAATTTGCATTTTGAGGAAAGCTCAGATGTTTATGCTCTAGGTTTGCAGTGACCTAGTGAACCTGTAAAAGTTCCACAACTTTTCGGGAGTAACAGTAACAGTGTTATCCGAGGTTTCCTAATGAAAATCATTACACTGTGAAAGTTCATTACTTCCGAAATGTTGCGGAACTGTTATGGGTCAACTACATTAAAGAGTCAATTGTTGCTGATGAGTTTAGTGAAAACAACTGTAGGTGATTACAGTATTTTATCACATACCAATAAAATTTTATAATTTAGCTCCCTATCGTTAGAAGAGTCGATTTGATGATCTATATACTCCATTTATTGAGAACATGGATTATATGTTGTTTAGTGTTATGTTATATGTACTAACTTCCAGTATAATTCTGTACAAATCATACAATCATTAATGTATCTTTTATTTCATTTAGATGTGGGTCAAGATACCCCTTGAATGATGACAGAATTTGTAAATGTGCAATAAACTTCTTTTATTAATAGATAACTGTTATGTCTTATTTATTTAAATATACCTGGAACTCAGATTATTTGAACCATTATTTAATTATCCCCCCCCTTCCCCCAAGCTACAAAGTTGATGGGGGGGGGGGTATACTGGTTTCACATATCTGTGTGAAAGTCTGTCTGTTTGTCTATAACTATTTTTAGCTCTGCTGTTTTCAAAGAAAAACCTAGGTATTATGTTTAACCTTGGTCATAACTTTTAAATGGTAAGTGATAGGGCCTTCATATTTCACATGATAATTGCTTGGGACAAGACTTTTCTGTTGGTGCCAAGTTCAAGGTCATCAGTCAAGGTCATTTTTCAAGGTTATTTTGTTAGAAAAACAACCTTAAACATTGGCCATAACTTTTGAATGGTAAGAAATAGGGCCTTCTGATTTCATATGATAATTGCTTGGACAAGACCTTTCTGTTGGTACCAAGTTCAAGGTCATCAGTAAAGATCAAGGTCTTTTTTCTAGGTAAAATTTGTTAAATAAAACTTTTAAACATAGGCCATAACATTTGAATGGTAAATAATAGGGCATATATTCTACATGATAATTGCCTTGGACAAGACCTTTCTGTTGGTACCAAGTTCAAAGTCATCAGTCAAGGGCATTTTCTTTAAGGTCAAATTTGTTTAAAAAAAAAAAAGAAAACAACAACAAAAAAATAGATAAAACTGGCCATAACTTTTGAATGGTAAGTGAAAGGGCATTCATATTTCACATGATGATTGAAACTAGACCTTTCTTTTGGTACCAAGTTCAAAGTCATGAGTCAAGTTCGTTTTACAAGCTCAAATTTATTTAAAAAAGAATAATTAAAACTGATATTGGCTATAATTTTTGATTGTTAAGTGATAGGGCCTTCATATTTCAAACAAGGTATTTAATGAAACAATCAAAACTCAAGGTGTTATGATCACTTTGATGTCATTTGCGTTGTTTTTGGCATTAGTGTTGGCATAGGCATGACAAACTTTAACCTTGGTCATATCTCTGTTGTTATTGAAGAAATCTTCATGAACCTTGGCATGAGTGTTCACCATCACAGGAGCTATCTAGACTATCAAGGGGGATAACATTTTTGGGAACATTTTTAGAGCGTTATTTCCCTTTTTTACTTAGACTTTTTGCATTTACCAGCTGATGGGGGTTGAAGTCCGCTTTGCAAAAGATATGATTTCTGTTCAAACAACACAAAAAGCTTTTTTGAAATAAAAAGATGATTTTTTTTTTCCTAAAATGTTAAAATTCACATTTCCATTCATGTTTAGGCTAAAATTTTATGTTTAGTTTAGCATTTTACCTTCTCGTGCTGTTCACGCCATATTACTGCTGTATAAAAAATATTTGTAAACAGTATAGACTTAGAGCCGCCTGCATAGACATGCAGTCTGATCTTAGCCTACACTGTTTGTTTTCTGCTTGATAATTCTGGGTTTTTCTCAATGTTTTTGTAGACTGAACATTTCACTTAATTATGGCCACGATCAGCTGCCTTAAAAGGATGCATAACGAAATTGCTGTTCACGCTATACATATTTCTGCTGTATGAAATTAATTAAAAACAGTATAGATTAAGAGCAGCCTGCAAGCAAACTTTAAATTCATTTATAGCGACGAACCAGTTCTTAAGCTTATTCAATGTTGTTTGTACAATGAACATTTCACAGAATTATGCCAACTGGTCGCTGCCTGAAGAGGTTGTATAACGGAATTGGCGATTGAAGTTGCTGAAATCGTCATTTTCTTAACCTGCCCTGCCTTCAGGATCACAAATCGGTGCAAGCAATTTTCCAATTATACCCCGCTTTGCACGTGCACTTGCGTGTAAAGCGGGGTATAATTGGAAAACTGTTTGCACCGTTTTATGATAATAATTATAATGAAATCTTTATTTAACGAGATAACTTATTAAGACATCATCATACACATTAATCAAACAGCATAATGATTAGCTTATTTACAATTAGGCCTTCGAATAACAAGATAACATGTACTGAATCACACACATACTCGTCAAACACGCGCACACGAATAACTAACACTCATTTGAAATAGCATTGCAAAGCGCATACACGCACGCACACACACACATGCACGCACGCATGCTAAACATATATTTTCAATTGAAATTGAGAAATAATGATTCTTATCCTGAACGCAAGGCTGTTTTCAGTCAACGAAATTTTCGACGGGGGAAGGGGGTTCAATTTTCTTTTAGCCAATGACTAGAGAACTCCTGAATTGTATAGTGAGACTTCAGAACACGTTATGCATTATTCATCTGTAGAAGAGTTCGATTAATTTCATAATAAATGTTCAATGTCTTATTCTATGGTGAAAATCGATGGAGCGAAGCCTGATCCCTTGTCAAAAAGTTTTCTTTTAAAGTAAATTCAGGGTTTCAAACTCTGAAATTTAGTTGTTGTTGATTGGATTGTGTACGAATGGACGGACAGTCTTCTTAGTTCTCGTATTCATCTTTTAGTACCCTAAATGTGGCAACTACAGTTTATATAATGAAAAAATAGTAACAGCACTTTGGCCATCAGTTAAGGATGTTGTTATATAATTAGATCTGTCAAAGGGTACGAAATTAATATCAACATCTATTTTCAACAACGTTTATCGAATTTGATTTAGATGACCGATTTTCTTTCTTGATAAAAACGGTAATAGCTTTAAATTTTAGAGACATTTAATTGGTCTTTAAAACTTTCAATTTCAATCAAAATAATTCACACAGTAATAAAAGATTTACCCATACACGATAATTATACAAGAATTGTCGTGGATTCGGGCGACCAAAACATCGTAAATGTAGCCAATTCAATCCGTGAATATGACTACTTTTAGCCACCTGTCTTTAGCCCCCTTTTTTATTAGTTATTTCCTTTTATTTATTTATTGTCTCTAACGTAGCATATGCATATATGAGCGACGCCCCTAGAAGAGGGAAGTTGTTACGGGGGTGGAAACTACTGCTGAGATCCCGCATGGTTCTTTAGAGAGCGTTTACACTGTATGTTTAAGCAGATGTGAAAAAGCACATGTGGAAAAGCGTACCTGTCTTTTTGCGTTTACACTGTATGTGTTTACATATCTGCTTCAGTTGACCTTGGTCATTGCTGTCAGTCATTTTCAAGATCAAATAGTGTATTGTATTACTGGAATGATGAGGGAATATTCTTTCGCTCACCGAAACCAGATGTATATTTTGATATTTAATTTTATTTGTGTCCATTAGTATTCGTATGTTCTGATTGGCTTAGATGTGTTTCATTGTGCAATGAAAGCAATTTTGAGTATGCAGCTATTTTGTAAGATTCTGCAAAAAGTAGTCCAATTAAAAGTAAAGATTATTATTGACTAACCTTTACTATTTTTTTCTTCATAATATTAAATTTTAAGATATGAAGAGAATATTTCTCAATTTCAACAAAAAGTACCTAATCACATTCATACATGAATCCGTGTTTCACACCTCATTGAAATCAACAAATAGTCTCTTCATCACTTAAATGATAATAAAGACATTGAAATATAGCTCAATTAATTTATTTGAATCCTTTTCTCCTGTTTAAGTTGTCTTAAACCTGGAAAATGGTCACAGAATTTTCTGCTTCTGTAATAAATTATTTGATCCCTTTTCTGAACATTTGTTTCTCAAAATATTTTATTTCTGATTTAATTCGAGACTTTAAAAGTGACAACAAAACAAATTAATCTTCACAAAATTAACAAAATTTCATCGCGTCGCTGAGCACCGGTCTCTCAATTGAGAGGAGCCAGGAGAAAACATGTCATTGGTCTAGCTTCATTCTCTTACTTATCCGTAACATTTGGTGCCAGTATTTGAGGATTTTACAGGAAGTAGAATCGAGAGGGAATTATAAGAACTTGAACCTCGGCTGATTTCAATCATGTAAATTGAATAGGCATAAACAAACTAATTTAAAGGTAGAGAATAATCTTATATGTGATCGGACTAGAGAATTAAGTACAGTAGAATGACAATTCTAAATTAAGTTGGGCCACCAATATTCCTAACATATAGACTGATTATGGTCAATATGTTCTGCAATTTCCTGAAAGTTCAGTGAATTGCAATGGGAATAAAACATATTATTATTCAGTTTTATAATTATAATTATTTTTAAATATACTAAGTACCACTGGAAGAACTTTTCTATTATATGGTAATGGGTTAAATTTTCTCCCTGGTCATTGAAGAAATTATATTTCACGAAATATGTCTATTTGACAGGCTACTTGAAAGAGCTGACCAGTAATTGTTTATTTTATCAGCTTATCAGCAGGTCATCAGAAGTATCAATGGTCATTTCGGTATTGAAAAGCAGACGGAAATAGAACATGTTCTATTCCGTATGTTTTGCAGATCTGTTAACAGAACGCTCATTATCTAGGGGTTTACACTGCATGTTTTGACATATTTGAAAAAGCATATATGAAAAAACATACAGTCTAAACCCCCTCTTAACTTGCTCGTTGTAAATCTCGGTTTAATGTCTCATCCGGAAGACAATTAGTTTGTTAGCATCGAACCCACGCGATCTACCTTCAATCGTTTTAAGGTCCGGTGCTGTACCGACCGAGCTAAGCGGCTGACTCTTCAGCCATTTCGGGGAAGCGTTTAGTATTAGCAACATAAATGTGGTTATGTGACCAAACCTCGTAACTGCACCTTGTTCAATCTGTAATTACGAGGTTTTAATCATACCTCTTTATTCTTTTTGCGAATCCTTTAAACTTCAACCTTGGTAAAATCGCTCTTTTTAATTCAGATACATGTTTTTGGATTTTGGAATATTTGTGACCCATCATGCGAAAAAGGACCATCTGAGTTAGAGCGTAAAGTGTCGATCCCTGTCCGACTGTGCGGGTTTCGCAGACTGACTAGGATAGAAACTTTTCGCACCTTATTTATTTTCTGAATCAAGAGTGATCAATCCACCTTTCCTTGAAAGAATTTCGAGATGCAACCTTTGGCTTACCTATGCTGGACCCAATCTGTTTTCAAATATTTATTTCACCGAGTTCTCAGGTGGTCCCTTTTCGCGTGACGGGTCACATTTGTTCACTATCATTAGCACTATCAGAACCATGAATGAGCTATAAGTCTGATTTAATAAGAATTATTTCCTTCTTTCGACTTATGATTATTCCCAGTGTCTAGCACAATCAAACGAGCATTAGCAATCATTTTTGGTTATTTTATATTTTACAGGTTGGGAAACGCAACCGATAGTACCGATTACAGAACAAGTAGTCGATTGAACACCGATTCAAGCCTAACAACATCTCTGGTTTCAAAATTCAAAAACGTTTATGAACGTTTAAGAAATTTTACCCCGCTTTGCATTGTGCAAAGCGGTGTAAATGTACAAAAACGTTTTGCATCTTGAACGCAGGTTAGCGCGGGTTAAATTTACTTTTTGTCGTGCATCCGGGCCTAACAGTATTTTGTACTTTTTTTTCTTTTCAATGACAGGTCTACATTTCTCACAACAATTATGATCAAAAAGAGAAAGCGGATAATTTGACCGTTTTGCTCAACGATAATGCTGTCGTACTTGTCAAAATCAATTTACACTAGTAATTTAAACGATATCTTCTTATTTTATGACAAATGTTGTCAATCACTGTATAATTCTACAATAACATATAAACTTATTATAGGAATCGACGCATAACTACTTTGACGGAGTTTATTATTGTTTGAATAATAACTATTACGTAAAAGCAGACATACAAAAAGAAATTGATTAAAATAGAGGTCGAAATTCGAGAATGATTATATAAGGGAATCTAGTAGGATTTTGTAATGTCAGAAAATATACGGAAAAAGAAAAGTTTCGATCCTAGTCAGACTGCGCGGTTTTTTTTACTTTCCGGATGGTCATTTTATTTCTGATAGGTTAAAAAATTGTTACCGGATACGCGAAAAGGGACCTACGCGAAAAGGGACATTGTAAGAAGTGAAATAATCTTGTGACATTTTCAACAATTTCATTTGGTTGCAAAGCAAAGACTCTGGCCAGCCTGTGCATCCGCACAGTCTGACCAGAGTCTTCACTATACACTTTATAGATATATAGAAGATCTCAGTCCCTCTACTCGCGGAAAGCCAATATTCTTATTGCATTGTTTATTCGTCTAGGCTTCATTGTGTCTATCTATTACACACTTATGAAATTGTTGAAAATGTAATGCACAGGTACCGATTAGACTGTACTAAATGCACTGCGCATACAAACATAAAACGTTTGTTTCAGGCAAATTCTTCTTCCAAACAATAGCCTGTCTTCATGTTCTTCTTACGAATGTTTGGTAAACATTCAAGGTTTGTGATAATTAGTTACGCATTGCGCATAATTATTAATGAAACGTAGGGGGTCCTAATTTCCATTCCATTTGAACAAATGATTATTACATACAACATGCAAAACATTAATTTACTTCAATTCACGATTACCATAGCGGGGTAACATGACGTGAGTATTTAGTAGATCTCGACTGATATAAGACATGTTCATAGGGGGCTATCCGGATACTACCCATTGTCCATGTAGGCCTAATCATTGATGTTTTCAGGTTTTTTTTTATTCAATTAGAACATAGGTAGAGATATGGTACAGTTCAGAACATCGTAAAATTGACAAGATGAATGCTTTTGGAATGATTCGGATTGAAATTGAATGAGTGTGGTGAGTGAGTTTTGAGTGAAATTAAAAGGGGAGGGGTAATCCAATACACGTATTGCTAATTTTGATCAAGATTAACAAAATAAGCGATATTTATTACCTCCCTCTAATAAAATATGCATGCAAGTTCTGTGAGTAGCTTTCTTTGTCTTCGTGAACCCATAATACGCTTACAAAATTCAATTTTGTCAGTGAAATCGTGGATTTTTTCTACCGATTTCTATTTTAAATGGGGTTGTTGATCTCATTATTTTTAGTGATTTTTAACGTTTTTGGATGGTTTGAGTGAGTGTTTGGAATGAATGAATGGGGCGCTGATTGTGCGATTTAGACTGGTTTTGATTGGAATGGTAGCCAATTACACGATGTTCTTAACTGTACTTGTTCACTGAACGTCCCTTCATTGAGACCTATACACCCATATAGGGTACCCATTTTAACGACACATGAAAAAGAGTGCTGGATAATACAAAAAAAAAAGACGAAAAAGGGGTATTTACCTTTGTAAAATGCTATCGGGGTTAACCCACTTGATAGTCTGTGTAGCTTTTAAGATGGTGAACACACATGCCAAGTTTCAAGAAGATATTTTCAATAACAAGAGAGACACGGCCAAGGCTAAAGTTTGTCAGACCTGCGCCAACAACAACGCCAACGCGAACGACGCTTTGATGACCATACCTCGGTTTTTTTCTCCGAAGACAGACGAGCTAAAATCGTTTCTTTGACTGTAAATTTATTTAGATTGAAATTAATGATCCTTAAGATACATTGTTACACGAATAGCGGTTCTCTCGAATTTTTCATGCGCATTTAAGGAGTTAACAATTGCACTGCGTTCAGGATAACAAGACGTGCCAAATTGTTTACAAATTATTACCCGCTTTACACGTGCACTTGCGTGCAAAGCGGGTATAATTGGCAAGCAGTTTGTCACGTTTTAGTATCCTGGACGCAAGACTGGCGTGTGTGAGTTTGGATTTTTAGTTTGAATGTGAGTGTGAGAGAGAGAGAGAGTTAGAGAGAGAAGAAGAGAGAGAGAGAGAGGGAAAGAGAGAGAGAGGGGGAGAGAGAGAGAGAGAGAGAGACAGACAGAGAGACAGAGAGACAGAGAGAGAGAGAGAGAGAGAGAGAGAGGGGGAAGAGAGAGAGAGGAAAGAGAGAGAAGGCAATATTGTAAAAAAGACACTTTTTCATCTCATTGTTAGTGGAAATTGATTGTCTTAATGTTTTACCTTCTTTAAATAAAGATATTATTATTATTATTATTATTATTATTATTATTATTATTATTATTATTATTATTATTGTTATTATTATTATTATTATAACTGGCGTCTAATAACTGTGTAGCCGAACATCCCGTTTGATCAAGGATCAAAAAGCCTGAAGATGTCAATAAAAGTAAATGCTGAAGATTGTCTTCTCGTTTAGGCCTGACAATTAACTCTATTTTACAGCCTTTGATCGTTAATCTTACACGGGAATATTGCTGCTTTTTATTACAAATAAAACTTTATACATTGTTCTGTAGCACGCATCCTCGTCTCTTCTGAAATAGTCAGAAAACCATTTACACTTTTTACCCCATTATGGAGGCATCCTACATGTATTCCTGTTTGTAAAAAATGCGTTACACAATTAAAGAGGCGAAAGAATGCCATCGACAGGTTTGAATGTAATCATAATTATAGGCGGGGCTAAGAATATAGAAAGGGTAGCACCAAATCACTTGATGGGTCATGAAAACTTTTGCAATGATTATTGGGACACTAAAATGACCCGAATCTTGAATAATTTTTACCTCATTCTGTAGGTTTGCATCTCTTGATGAAGAAAAAGAAAAAGAAGAAGACTTGCTTAAGAAATTGAATTGCCTCCTTTTGCTCACCGAACCCAAAGAATCACCGCCTATGGAACTTTCTACCTCTCTAGCTTGCAGTATAAGGCTGGGGAATGAGCCCCCACCCAACCCCTACCGCTACACACATACTCTACACCACACCATCCTTAATATCCAAACGCCAGATTTTTAACGTTATATTTAGTATTGGCCAACCCTTTTAAGATTAGCAAAACGTTTTTTATTGTGTTCGTGTGTGTGTGTGTGTGTGAAATTTGAATCAAAATGCATTCAGAAGTTGTTAAATGTTTCTCTCTATATGGCCTATTCTATATTCCCCCCCCCCCCCCCCCCCCGCACAAACACAAACATGAAATGCTTTTTTTTCTGATCGAAATTTCCCGAAAGAATCTGGTTAAGAGAACGTAATGGCAATTCATAAAATATTAGGCTATATTCACGCTGTGTCATGGTTTCTGGAAAGAAAAGTGCACGATGTAACAAAATTACTCCAAGTAGCCCGTTGCCAGTGGAGCTAAAACACACCTGAACGTACGACATTCCTGTTTCTCTTATTTGTCATTTTATTAGTTCAGAGTATATGTAAACAATCAATTGTTTGGTTAATTTTTTTTTTTTTTTTTTTGCCGCTTTTAATTTGGAAATGGATTCCTAGTATTTTTAACACCATACGTCTCCAGCTGCTATCTCACATAGGTCTACGATTATCAACCCATTGGTGAGGGACAAATAGTCGGAAAGTATGTACACAATCGTATACCGCTGGCAATAACAATGGCTCAACGCGGACTAGTTGTAACTGTCTATATGTTTATAGGCAGTTACAACTGTTTCGCTCTGAGCCATCGATGTGTAAAATCAGTATTCGGAGGCTCAGAATGGCACCAAAATCAATCGCAGCAGATTTCCTTGGATCTGCAATCACGAGAATGATTTTCAAGACACCAAAGGCCCATTTAAAGGGAGTGCCCACGCATACTGTCTTTCAATTAAATTGTCCAATTAGTAATTAAGAACAATGTTTCCAATAGAAGTTAAATCCAATTACACAGTCGCATGAATCACAAAATTAACAATAAATAGGTATTTTGGCTCTCTGATATGAGAAGATTGCATCAAATAGCAGGCTTTATTACCATTGTTATGACTAATCTTTGAATATAAATTTCCAAGCGGCCATTTCACGGTTAGTTTGTTAATGAAATTCAACACCATTTTTCATTTAATGGAAGCATTAACCCTTTGCTGTTTAATCCCTGCTTTTTACGTGCCTGTGATTTTATGATTGAGAAAATATTGTGAAGAAAGAAGAAATTGCTTCTGACAAGCAATTTCATCTTTTTCCACACTATTTTCTACCCTACTAAATGGTTATTTTTCAAATTAAATCCACTTTAAATTTTCGTCTGCAAGCCTTTGAATTTGGACAGGTCCAAATTTTTGTAAAACAGGAAAGGATTAAACAAAAACCAATTCGAAGAGGCCTTTTCATACATTAGTTTCATAACTGCGATAAAGAATTCATACAGTGTGATAAGGGTTTTTTTTAGTGTCATACCTCTGTGAAATAAGATATAAAATATAAACACTGTATTATCCTTTTATTAAATTTACTCATTACTTTGGACCTTCTAGTGACCACTTACGGGACCACAAAAAACGGTCGTGTAAGAGAATGGTCGCTTATTTTTGTTTACAAATCGGAAACAAATTTTTTGTTTGAATTTGTATATTATTGCTAATTTCTAAATAATTCTATGTTGCTAAAACTCAAAAGAATCGTCAAATAAAGACGATTCTAATGAGTTTAAACAACATAGGATTCATTTAGAGCAATAATTTCTACATCTTAAGATATTTTAATTTGTTGGAGGGGATTTTGTATACGGTCGCTTAATTAAATCGGTCGCTTGATAGACGTGGTCGCTCAATCAAGTTGGACTGTACGTTCATTGTTAGTGCCTATAGGTAATTACGATAGTTTTGTACTGAAATCTTAAGGTAGTGGACCCGTAATAGTTCCGCAATATTTCGGACCTCATATTCTTTCACGATGTAAACCGAGGTTTCCTAATGAAAATCATTAGGAAACCTCGGTTAACACTGTAAAAGTTAATTACTTCTGAGATGTTGTAAAACTATTACGAGTCCACTACCTTAAGTTGGAAACTGCATTTATACTCGACACGCTTTCTCGACACTTAGATGAGAAATTGTATCAATTTGCACAAAATTTTGATATCAGGTGCGAGTAAACAAACATATTGATAATTTTACTTTTATTTATTCCACAGATTCGTAAAAGCGTAAGGTTCGGATCTCGTAATAAACCATTGAAATAAACCCTGCAGAAATCTCAATAAATTACATCGAAAAAACTTCTTAAGTAGATAATTTTAATGGTATTCCTACAAACTTTCACAGAAAGATAGCTCTGTCGTGGGGATCGTTGGGTGTCCGATATGTCATTTATAACAGGAAAAGAAGCAATGTGAAAAGAAATAAGCAATATGAAAATTTAATTAACGAATCTTTATATTCGAATAATCCACAGATTTAAACAATTTTTCCTTAAACTTGATTAGTTTTACTGCTGTCATAAGAATATCCGCTTTCGACATCGGGTCAGATCCGATAAGTATCCGTAGAAAATACATATTTTGATAAATACAGGTACATTTAAGTACATTTTTTTCTCGTGTTCAGGTTACATTTTGATAAGCGGTAGAGGTATATTTTCCTTTATTGACATTTCATAGTTTAGCACCGATCTTTCTGTATGAATATATTGACAAATAGATTCGCGCACACGTCTGATAGGCTATGGGCCAGTAGGGTGATTCCTCCCCCCTCAGGGGGAATTTTCGGGACTATGTTTTTTTGAAAGCCCAATGTCTACCGAGCATATACTGAAAGTCTGCAAGTTGGCAGTTGGGGCTTTTAGGAATTATTGAGGTCAAAGGTCACCCAGTGCACACTAATTTAAATCTCAACCTTTAGTCAGAAATTTATATTTATTTTGTTGAATTGATAATTTCTTTGGACCTTTTTCAACATAATTCAATACCCAAAACATTATTACAAAGATTAAACACATTTGTGTGATTTTCAGAGAGGCTTTGGGTAAATCAAAGCACTGAAAGTACCGAAAATCAACAATTTTCTTTGCTAATGAAGATTTTAACAAGATTTAAAAAGATTTTTTCTGTCTTTGATAACATTTTCTTTTATTCTAAGCATGCTTTAGGATACCTTGAAGCCTACAAGCAAAGTTTATTAGACATTTCCTTTTTGAATTTTGTTCAAAATCTGATTTAAGCCATGGCATGATCAAGCCAAAGCTATAACTTAACTATTATTCATATTTCACCAATTATCAATATATGTTTTTATTTGATGTTAATTATATTTTGAATTACATAATTCTTAAAGGTAAATAAAAAAGAAAAGTTTCAAGGCCTTTGAGCACATATCAGGTTTATTCTTTGCAAATCAAAGCACTGAAAGGACTGAAAACCGTCGTTTTTTGCTTATATAGATTTTACATGATTTAAAAAGTTTTTCTGCTTCCTTTTCCAATAATTATATTAGTCTGGACATGCTGGAGGATACGTATAAGCATATGAACAAAGTTTTTTAACATTGCTTGCTTAAATGTGCCCAATTTGTGATTCCTATAATGGCCTGAGTATGCCAGTGTCATAACTATACTAAAATATAAGTAAAACTTATTGTCATGAGATGCTTATAATTTGGAATGATCATGTTCAGCATGTAATCATTCAATAAAATACACAGTTACAAAAAAGGTTCAAGCCAACTGTAAGCATATTGGTTAATTTTAACTAATTAAAACACTGAAAGTACCAAAATATGACTTTTTTATTATAAAGGTTTTAACACAATATAAACAGGAATTTATTTTCCAGTCCATTCAAATTTACTTACAATTGTTATACAATTGAATGATTTGAAACTATCATATGTGAATTTTTTAGTTTTGCTTACCTTAGCTTTTCTCCATTATTGATTAAAAAAATCTGGTAAAGGGGAGCTATTGTGACAAATTCACTACATTTGTTAAGTAATGTCTCACTCTTTTGCCAGTAATATTTGTTATTTGGTTTGTACAATATTCTGAACGTCATGATTCGATTCAATGAACAGGTGTTTCAAATTCATAAAAGTATCAAGACATTTTTGAAGATAACAGGCTTATTTCTTGAAATTCAAAGCACTGAAAGTACCGAAACATGATTTGCATATTATAATCTTGAATTTCTTTTTCAATTTACTTTTATTTCCTTATATAAAATACCCTAATTACATATCTCATCCCTTTGTCAGTAATGTCAGTTCTGTTGTTTTTCCAATATTCTGAACATCATGAATAAATCTAGTTAAAAAGTTATTCAGATTTGAACTGAATTGTGTATATTTGTTAGATTCATTTTTTACAAAGCAATATACCGGAAGCTTTGAAATCTGGCAAAAAAGTCTTCTACCAAGGATTTTTTTCCACTATGAAAATATCCTACATCAATTAGTTAAACAGATCAAAGAGGATTGACATAATACAATTAGCATTTTATGACTGGTTTTCATACACAAAATGGGCATCATATTTAAATTGATATAGAAATGGGTGCTAAATAGTAAACCATTCAATCTGTTAACATTATAACCTTATAACAATACCAGTTGACATAGCTTAATGCTAATTCAAACTGATGGTCATCACATACTCTTTTATAAGAGTGGTTTGTAAAATGATATTGGTATATGGTCAATGAATTTTCCTTCGTCTTAGAGAAAAGATACATCTAGAGTTTCTGTAAACATCTCTTTTCCAAAGCTTCTCTTTGTTTCCATAAAACTTCATGTTTTGTCTTAAGCCTGCAACATCGTAAAAATTGCATTAGAATTACAAATGAAATGAAATTTAAGTTAAAAATTTTGAAAATGAAAAAAAAACCTGTGTGAGAGCAATGAGTCAAGCAGTTAAAAAAACAAGAATTCTATTTTATCAAGTATTTCGTTTCATCAGTTTCAAAATATCAACAGTATTGCAACATAACCTTAGAGAATTTCATCAAAATTTAAGTGATTACTAATTTGCACTCAGTATGATCCATATTTATATATACATTAATGATATTATCAAATTTGGTAAAAAACAGAGAAAACAAACACTCATGTTAAATTCAAGTCATGGTGGACATCCTGGAAGAGAGCTTTATCGTATTTTAATAGACCTTTTTACAGTATTTTGCAGTCAAAATCTGGCAAGAAGAGAGTGTGGGGAGGCCACAAAATTTATATTTTATATTTGGAGTTTTAGATTTCGCCATAGAATTTTTGAATGAACAAAAAGCCTAAAATATATATCTCTTTCACACTTACCAAACTGAAAATGTTTATGCTCATCTTACAAGATAATTTATTTCAGAAATTAAATAAACATATCTTTGTTAGATTGAAGAGTAAATTGGGGTGATTAGTGTGCAATGTAAGCAAGAAAAAAAACCCAAAAAAAAAACTTTGTGCTAACAGTGCTTATGTCCGCACACAAAGCATATTAAAAGGATTGTAATCTAAAAAATCTTCAAAGAGCCATTGATAAAAAATGATTTCTGCACATACATTTTAAGATAAATGTGACTTTTTAAAAAAATTGTTTGTGAGCTTTGTAATAAGTATCAATAGTATTAATTTATAGCTGATGTAGTTATCATTTTGATCAGCTTCTATATAAATGATAATTTTTCATGAAAAAGTTTCACGAAAGGATTCATATAAACTTAAATTTGAATACTGATATTCAGTCTAGCTATGCAATTTACTGGACCTACCAGGCCCCTTGCTTTTTATCTGCTGAAAAGGGTGGTCATCTTCCAAAAATATTGGCTATATGCCTTAAGACACAGAAACAAAATATGAATTTTCTGATGAAATGTTTTTACAAAAACAAATTTTGAAGAAAAAAATAGCATTCAGTACATCAGAAACAAGTTTGGAAAATGTAACAATGTGAATATCCATTGGAAACATAACTTTTTCCATTAAGGTTTGAATATTGTAAATAATCAAGTTCACTTAATGGGCGAAGAGTTGGTTAGAAAGAATTCCATTTTACATTCAAGAAAGCCCATGGCCCCATGGCTCCCTTCTAGACTCACACAATTGTGATAACTGTTGTTAGACTAAAGAAAATGGAATTGACTCTTGAGAGATAAAAATTTGGTCTCTTTTTCACCTTTGACATTCAGTGCTTTCAGTACTTTGATCTATAAAAAAAAGTAATAGTTATGTGCTTGAAAGCTTAAACCATTCAATATTTAAATGACAGTGAGTAACTGTTTTAATTATAAGAAACTGTGATTAAGTGCCTATGCAAACAAAAAAAAAACCAACGCAAAATCTAGCTTTTGTCCCATTTTATCTATACTTTCATTATACATACAAGTAAATCTATAATGCTTTTATATCTATACATAAACTAATATAAAGCACAACTACAGTGGACACAATCTGACACCAACATGAACTTTTACAAGGAACACAAGATATAAAAGAAAGCAAAAGGGATGTTCCACTTTTAAGAATGAAAAAGGGTATTCCCTATGTTTGAACATGTATATAAGCAAAGATATGCAGTCATTTAAGTTCTTTGATTAAATCTATGAAGATGCAGTTTACTCTCAAAGGTGCCATAGTTGATACTTTCAATAATTTTGAGTTGTTAAAGTTGCCTCAAAATGTATTTTATTCGTAGAAACTTGAAAAAATAAGTTTTCCTTTCAATTTATCTACGCAAATATATGATATTCATTTAAATGCACTGGCTGACTTAAGCTTTAAAACCAACAAATACAATAGAAATCAAATGACAAATGATACAAATTACCTTCAGGCAAATTATTGTTTAAGTTGATGGGAAAGTATAACGAAAAAATCCTCCTTTGGTCTGAAATGGCCTATTGTTTATGGTTTAATCTCTCATATATGAACCGATTTCAGTACTTTCAGTACTTTGATTTCATAAAAATTATCATTAAATTTCCCTAAAATGAAATTTCCTAGCAGAAAAATATTTAGTGATTCATCTAGAACCATTTCCTGCTCAATTTCATGAAAAGATAGTTGAATATACCATTTCAAATCCAGATCATTTATTCTTTCATAGAAAAAGTGCACTTGTTGACCTTTGACCTCAATAACTCCTAAAAGCCCCAACAGCCAAGTTGCAGACTTTCAGAATATACTCATTAGACAATGGGCTTTCAAAAAAACATAGTCCCGAAAATTCCCCCTGGGGGGGGAGGGGGGTGTATACTGGCTCATAGTCTATGAGTCAAACTATATATTGATCTGCACTTAATGTCTCAATACCCCTCTATCAATATGACACAATTATATCTTGCTGCTTTTTTTCTTCAAAATCAGAGAACTGAACGGATTGTGTCTAATATAATGATAATTTCCTCGGGCGACCAAAATAACGTAACTACTGCAAGAAACTAGAACTGTCGCAAATCGGACTAATATACCCACACAAGCACTGCGTTCAGGATGACAAAACGGCGAAAACTGTTGGTCAATTATACTCTGCTTTGTAAGTGCACTTGCCAAACAATTTTCACCGTTTTGGCTTCCTGAACGCAGGACTGGGCTTTGCTCTACCAGGGCCTTATTCCAGTATGAATGCTCTCAGTACATGATGTGTTCTCAATATGATAAGGAAAATTAAGTAAAATTTACAGGTACAAGGGCTTCACAATCGCAGGTGCACAACTTCATATAAAGCTAGATCTACATATTTTGTATTGAGCCCGTGCGTGACATTTCCAACAATTCGACAGCTACTTGAGGTGCAGAAATTGAACAGCCCAGGCAGTTACATAGTGTAATTAGAAGCCCAACTGTCTACAGATACTAAGGGACATTATACATCTACACATCGCACAGTAAAGGCTCTGGTCAGACTGTGCGGATGCACAGATTGGCCGGAGTCTTTGCTTTGCGCACATTGTAATTGTTTGAAATGCCACACATGGCTCTAGTATAAATTTCAAGTCAGTACATGCAATAGTTCAGGAGAAATGCTCCGGACAGCAGTAATTTTGATGTTTAAGGGGAGATAATTACGCAACCAATGAAAGTAGAGGCTTCAAAATTACAGGTGAACAAGTTCATATGGAGATACATATTATATATTAAGATCAAAGCTGTAGTTGAGAAAACTTCCGGCAAAAACTGGGTCCACGGACAGACTGACGGACGACCATTGCGATTTCAGTTTAGTAAGGTGACATTTGTTGAGTTGTCGCACAATACAGGTTTATTCCTTTGAACAATTATCCGTTTTCGTGATGCGACATGTATACTTGTGCCTATGTCAAATATGAACGCATGCGTGACATTTCCAACAATTTCACAAATACACGAGACACAAACATAGGGCAGACTAAATAACCACAGAATACAATAAGAAATTTCACTGACCGTCTGAAGAAGGATTGGGGTCTTCCATAGGCCCATCTGCAGAGCGCATAGTGAAGACTTTGGTCAGATTGTGCAGATACACAGGCTGGCAAGACACTTTGCTTTGCGGTCATGTAAAATAGTTGAAAATGTGACACAAAGGCTAAAATATAGAGCTGGGTTTGTCAATTCGATTAGCTCATTCGGAGTTCATCCCCGACTCAAAACCTCGACTAGCAGGAGTTCAATTACCGATCTAAACAACAGTAACACACTAATTGTCTTTCAACTGTATACAGATGTTTCGTGGGACGGTGCTGTTCATAGGCTATTTACACCGACCTCGATAAAGATCCAGGTGGAGCTCAGCAGTAGATTCGTCCAGTTTGCTTGCAGTAGATTCGTCCAGTTTGTTTGCAGTAGATTGGTCCAGTTTGCTTGAAGTAGATTCGTCCAGTTTGCTTGCAGTAGATTCGCCCACTTTGCTTGCACTTCCGTATTCGGAGGGGGGGGGGTAGTTGTTCTTTTGGACGTTTGATTAGATAAATACGTTTACGGAAAAATGTAGATTTCGGTTCGGACTTGTAGTGAGTAACTCGGTCCTCGAATGTTAGTCATTGATCGTGTTACTGACCCTTAATATTGGGTGCTTATGTTCGAATCGATCCTAATAACTTAATGGTTGTCACAGGACAATTGGTGTATGACCCACATTTTTTAGGCCATAGCTCCAGATAAGTCTAATTTTAACATTTGACCTTGAACTGTAACCTTCATGCTATCTGACAATTTCTTTTCAGTTACACATCTACACAAGCACATCTGTTCATGATGTAGAACAACTATGCCAAGCTATTTTTAAATTCATGCACGAATGACTGAAATAGTAATGCTACGGACAAAATCGGACAGACGGACTTACGCATTTCAGAGCTGTCATTGTGGTAGGGCTTATAGATATGTAACTTTCACTACAGCCAGGCTCGTCAAAAACGAAGTTAGATTCATTCCTTCTTATTGGATACATAAAAGGAAAAACGTGATGGCACGAAAGTTAGGATGTGATTTCTTTCGAGAAAAACAGCTCAACTTATGTTATATATATACAGCAATATAAAACAAATTTCATGTTAACATGCGAACTATTCTCTTGTAGAATTTATTACAAGCAATAAAGAGAATATATTCGCATTATGTGTACTACTTAAACAAAGTCCCGTGTTCCGGACTGCGTATTATATCAGAGTTTCTTTCTGCTAGACTACGAGGCATAAAATGATTTTGATATGTGAATTCATTAAGCGACATTCTGCTAAAATCACCATCAAGTGGAATTTCCTTCCCTTGTCTGGTCGTTTGTTTTTTTTTTCAAATCTTATAATGACTAGTCTAGGCTCTGTGCACGAATAATGTTGCTAGGGTTATCCAACTTCGCATCTTTCCCTTCCTCTAGTTTGTTTTCCGTCTTTCTTCTACGATATATGTACGTAAGTGCGTTTTCGGGTGCGGCCCTGTGCCCAGGATGAAAAGGTGTTTCGCGAGCGCTTTGAGATAATACCCCGCTTTGCACGTGCACTTACGTGCAAAGCGAGGTATCATTTCGAAAACGCTTTGCTAACGTTTTCATCCTGAACGCAGGGCTGGTCGCTACACCCAAGAATTCCATCACATAATGACTGTGGTAATAAGTTTGGGAGTGATTTGAAATTGATACTGCGTTTTTTCTTAAAGACATGCTCTTGGATTTTAGATCATAGATAAAATTATGAAGCTGAGAGGTTGGCCATTAATGAAATATGGAAAAAGTTAAAGAAAGCTCAACATCCTAGGGTAACTTAGGTCTATTATAATAATAGTAATAATTTCTTTATTTAGAGAAAGTAACATGACAATGCTAATGAAACGGTGGTTGGTTCGATGATTTAAGAAAACAATTAAATGAAATGAATATATGTCAGCAGAATTTAAATCAATTTTGATATTATTATCCCGAACGGGATTTTTAACGCATTAAGAAATACCTAATGTGGGAAATTAAACTAGAGATATGACTTAGCCGAATACCAGTCAATTTTCCATCAATCAGCTGTAATCATGTACTTCAAACCCTCAAGGAATTCCTCTTTTCAACACTGCAAATTAAATAATTGAGAGGCTTTTTCACCAGTAGCTAATTTACCCCCAGCAATAATGACTCATATATGATCATGTAGAGTTTTATGTTGCTAAATTGTGGATTTTTCAGGAAATAACCGACAAGAGTTCTTAAATTTACATGCGCTAATCTGTATTTTTTTCTCAGTGGGGTCCAACCTTAACTTTCCTTAATTTTCCTCGGTGGTCTGGTACAATGTCGTAACTACAGCTTATAGTTGCAATATTTTGATTGCCCATTGACCAAATGATGCTTTCATTTCCAGAAGATTTTCCTATTTTCTTTACTATATTTTGACGAAATTCTAAGGGGCAGAGATCCCTAGCTGCCACAGGTGAATCTGCGAATCATTATATGTACTGTTATTGGAAACCATTTTTTCTATTTTGAACTCGGAATTGAATATGTCAGCAAAACCTGCATTATAAACATGCCTTGTGGTTACTCATTGAAATCGTCGATACCATTTCAATGAAAACCTACAGCAAAGGTTTTCGATGATGGTGAATTGAGAATGGAATTATCTCTACTTATTTGAATGTATGCTGTGTTGAATAAAAACTGAAAGCATCTATTTCAAGGGGTTGTTGAAAGTATGAAATCTGCGGAATTGACCAAAGTTACAAATGAATACTTGGTAGAATCCCTTCCATTTAATGACTTGCCCAAATTCCGCAAAATGTGTTTGTGGGTTAAAAGTGCCCCCCCCCCCCCCCCCGAAACGATCATTATAAGACGTTTGACCTTGATAATTGACATTGACCTTTTCATGTGACCTTGACTTTCACTAGTGAAATCTTCATGCTAAATGTAAGCAACGTGATTCAAAGACTGAAGTGGCAGTTTAAAATTTCGGAGACCGGCAGCCAGACAGACACTGGTAAAACAATATGTACCCAATTTCAATAACGGATGCATGAAAATGTTGTAGCAGAAAATGAAAAGTAGGTGAAATACAAGAGCACCGCATACGGGTGCCAACGTTCGGCTGCAGGTGCTGGATAAGTCGAAAAAGGGGCAAAACTCTTACATAAATTGCTTTAAGTTATCTACCTGATAGTCTAGACAGCTCCTTTGATGGTGAACTGACATGCCAAGTTTCACGATATCTTCAAAAACTAGAAAGCCATGAATGGCTTGAGTCGCTCCACAGGCTTGAAATTCTTGTGAAAGCAAAGAAATGTTTTGACTTGATTTTTTAGATATTTGGGGTTCTACTGATGTTGAAAATGATTTTCAAAGTTTGAACTATTTAACAGATAGAGAAATGACCTCCGCTCTTACAAGACATATTTTTCATCAAATCAAAATGATTTTTGGCTGCATGATTATGGGTCACCCAAAGATCATACCAAAAATTTTTGATTGATATCCATCAATTACATTCTGAGAAAATGATTTTCATAGTTTCCACTATTTAACTTGTTAAGAAATGACCTACACTCATAAAATGCATATTTTTCATCCAATCAAAATAATTTTTGGTACACTGATAAAGGGTCACTCAAGGATCATTCAAGTGAAATTTGGTTGATATCCAAACATTAGATTCTGAGAAAATGTTTTTCAAATTTTACACTATATAACATATAGAGAGATGACCTCTGCCCATAAAATGCATATTTTCCATCCGATCACAATGATTTTTTGTACACTGATAAAGGGTCACTCAAGGATTATTCCAATGAAATTTGGTTGATATCCATCAGTTATATTCTGAGAAAATAATTTTCAAAGTTTCCACTATATAACATATAGAGAAATGACCTCCGCCCATAAAATGCATATTTTCCATCCGATAATAATGATTTTTTGTAGACTGATAAAGAGTCACCCAAGGATCATTCATGTAAAATTTCATTGGTATCCATTGATTAGAATCTGAGAAAACTCACTTTTTACCATATTTGGAAATTAGCCACGCCCATTAAATCCATGTTTTTCATTGGATCAAAATTTCTTGAACAACTTTGAAAGAGGGTCACCCAAGGATCATTCCTGTGAAGTTTGGTTGAAATCCATCCAGTAGTTTCTGAGGAGAAGATTTTTAAAGAAAAGTTTACGACCGGACGCACGCACGCACGGACGGACGGACGGACGGACGGACGGACGCACGACGGACACAACGCCATGACAATAGCCCCAGTGGCTTTCAGCCAGTGGAGCTAACAACATACATATGACAAAAAAAAGTAAAAGTTTGTCACGCCAACGGGAACGGCAACGCCGCCACTTTGATCACAAAAACTCGGGCTAATAAAATGAAACCATTTAATTGAGTAGGAATTATTGTGGAAATCCTTTTCTCTTTTTCCACAATATTTTCTGAAGCTCTAAATATCGGTTGTAAAATAAAGGACGGCGTGGGAAAGGGTTAGCAAATAGTTTGATTGATTTTTCAGTGGCAGCCTTGAGTTTTGATGTTTATCTTTCTTCCTTCGTACAGGTGAGCTCTATCCCTTCGATACCTTTGCGTTTTTACAATGGATCTCTTTTTAATAACCCAATTAAATGGAGAATAAATTACAAAGTAATTTTCGGGGCTTCAGATAACTTTAAATTTGTTGCGTATATCTGTTTATTTTTCATCGCTTCTTGAGTATTTCATAATTTTCTTCTTTTATATAAAGCTGAATTTACAAGGGTTTTTTTCCCAAGAAAATAGACGATTTGTTTATATGAGCAACGCCCTAAAAAGACATTAGTTCACCTAATTTTCCGGGCTTCAGATGACTGAAGTTGGTTTGAATTTGTTTATGCATATTTCCTACTGAAGCATTCGACCAGTGCATTGTATTTCTGTCTTTTTATTGTCACTACTGAAGCATTTGACCATATGAGCAACGCCCACCAAAATACACATAGATCCGACTGATTACTTAATATGCTTGGGGTAAAAAATGTCATCACATGGGTTCTCGGTTAAACTATTATCCACAAGAAAATTTAAATTTAGCATATTTCAAAGATATGGAGAAAATACATTAAGACTTTATTTTGTCAATCTTTGATGGCTCATTGAATACACAAATGAAATTTTACGGGCAAAAAATGAAGGTCAAATAGGGAAGAGCTCTATTTTTCAGATCTTTGAAGGTCAAGCCCTAAAACAAACGTTTAAACTAGAGATCCGAAAATATTCGAATTTTAACATGGATGCACATATCAAGGGGTCAGTGCAACACTATTGTAAGTGCCTATATATTCATAGATACTTACAATAGTGCTGCGCTGATCCCTCGATATACATTTTGTTGTCATTTCAAAGGTATAAGGGTATAATTTATGACCTATGAGGTTTAAAATCTATGCCTATCACAAACAAATCCCCTAATAAGCAAAAAATCTTCTAGTAAAGAAAACAAATACTCCTACCTATTTCGTTTTTGACCCGTCTTCTCCATGCTACTTTTTTATTCACAAATATTTCGCAAAAAGTGACATTGAAAAATGGTGTCAATTTGCCATGTCAGGGGGTCAAGCAAAGACAGATGCCCTCTATGTGTTCTATTCAGGTGAATAGAAAACGTAGTGGGCATCACCTTTTGCTAGCGATGATTGGGGATCAAGGGGAAACTAGACTGTTGCAAAGCAGACTAATACCCTGCTACAAATGCTTATCAATAATGAAAAGCCATTTTCCATCTAAGGGCCATTACTCTGTCAAAATTCAATGGGTTGTACCCAAAATTTCACTTGCACACCTCTGCCTGAAACTAATCACAACTGTAAAGTTTCAATGAAATCCGACTATTAGTTGCTGACAAATTTAGCAGTCAAGAAAATGCTTGACAGACGGACCAACCAACGGACAGACCAACCAACTCCTATATACCCCCAAACATAGTTAAGGTGGTATAAAATTATTCTGTGGGTGTAATTCCAAAATGTTGTAACTACAGCTTGATCAAAGCTGTAGTTACAATGTTTTAGATTTACCCTGATGATATAGAGCTTATATAGGGCTTGTACAATATGAAGGTTAAACTGATGGTTTACTCATCATTAAAATCATAAAGCCAGTAAAATGCATATCTTCAGAATCAGTCATATTTCAGCATATTAACATATAACAGGTGTGTGGAGAACAGTAGGAAGCTTGGTTAAGATAGCAATATCATAGCAAAAATTTCTCTGGTGTAGGAGATTGACAACCTTAATATTTGATGCATTTTCACAAGCCAAAGACTTATACTTTAATCTGTCTTTCAAAACATGTTAAACAAGAGATGCTTGTAAAACACTTATGCCCCAAATAACTAGAAAGCCATGAATGGCTTGAGTCGCCCCACAGGCTTGAAATTCTTGTAAAAGCAATAAAAGTTTTGACTAGATTTTTACATATTTTGGGTTTTAAAATGATGTTGAAAATGATTTTCAAAGTTTCAACTATATAACAAATAGAGAAATGACCTCTGCCCATAAAATACATATTTTCCATCCAATCACAATAATTTTTGGTACACTGATAAAGGGTCACTCAAGGATCATTCAAGTGAAATTTGGTTGATATCCAAAAATTAGATTCTGAGAAAATGATACTCAAAGTTTCCACTATATAACATATAGAGAAATGACCTCCGCCCATAAAATGCATATTTTCCATCTGATCACAATGATTTTTGGTAGACTGATAAAGGGTCGCCCAAGGATCATTCATGTAAAATTTAATTGGTATCCATTGATTAGAATCTGAGAAAATTCACTTTTTACCATATTTGGAAATTAGCCACGCCCATTAAATCCATGTTTTTCATTGGATCAAAATTTCTTGATCAACTTTGAAAAAGGGTCACCCAAGGATCATTCCTTTGAAGTTTGGTTGAAATTCATCCAGTAGTTTCTGAGGAGAAGATTTTTAAAGACTAGAAAGCCATGAATGGCTTGAGTTGCTCCACAGGCTTGATATAGCAAATCTAAGGTTTGCATAGATTTTAAGATATTTTGGGTTCTACAGATGTTGAAATGAATTTCAAAGTTTCCACTATATAACATATAGAGAAATGACCTCTGCCCATAAAAGACACATTTTTAATCCAATGACATTAACTTTTCGCTGCATGATAGAGGTTCACTCAAGGATCATTTCAGTGAAAATTGGTTGATATCCATCGATTACATTCTGAGAAAATGGTTTTCAAAGGTCCACTATGTATCATATAGAGAAATGACCTCCACCCATAAAATATATATTTTTCATCTGATCACAATAATTTTTGGTAGACTAATGAAGGGTCACTCAAGGATCATTTCAGTGAAATTTGGTTGATATCCATCTGAGAAATTGATTTTCAAAGTTTCAACTATATAACAAATAGAGAAATGACCTCCGCCCATAAAATACATATTTTTCATCAGATCACAATAATATTTGTAAGACTGATAAAGAGTCACTCAAGGATCATTCCAGTGAAAATTGGTTGATATCCATCAATTACATTTTGAGAAAATGATTTGCAAAGTTTCCACTATATAACATTTAGAGAAATGACCTCCGCCCATAAAATGCATATTTTCCATCCGATCACAATAAATTTTGGTAGACTGATAAAGGATCTCCCAAGGATCATTCATGTAAAATTTAATTGGTATCAATCAATTAGAATCTGAGAAAACTCACTTTTTACCATATTTGGAAATTAGCCACGCCCATTAAATCCATGTTTTTCATTGGATCAAAATTTCTTGAACAACTTTGAAAGAGGGTCACCCAAGGATCATTCCTATGAAGTTTGGTTGAAATTCATCCAGTAGTTTCTGAGGAGAAGATTTTTAAAGAAAACGTTTACGACCGGACGCACGCACGCACACATGGACGGACAACTGCACGACGGACACAACGCCATGACAATAGCCCCAGTGGCTTTCAGCCAGTGGAGCTAAAAAAGTTTACGACCGGACGCATGGATGGATAGACAGACGCACAGCGGACACAACGCCATTATAATAGCCCCAGTGGCTTTCAGTCAGTAGAGCTAAAAAGCAGGTCAATAGCCTATTCTTTGTCAATCAACAAAGGGTAATAACTCACAAAATATGATAAGTAGAGTTATGGTTCTTGTGCACTACACTTCTCCTCAATAAAATCTATCCACCTGTGAAGTTTCATGATTGTAGCTTGCATACTTTTTGAAATTTAATCCAGACAAAAAAGGTCTAAGGAAAGACCTACAAACAAGTGCAAAACAATATACCACTCTTCAATTTCTTCATTGTCCAGCATGCATGTTTGCTATGATTTTACCGTCAGGGATGTAATAAAGTGGAATTGTGCAGAAATGGGTTAAATTCCCAAACAACCAGCCAGGGGCCCGTTTTAACAAACTTCTTAGGAAAAAATTAATCATAAGTCAAAATCACGAATCGTACCTGGTGTTTTCATTTATCATTAGATTCTGCCTTGCAATACCTCAATAGAATCGTCTTTTGAAGACAATTCCAATGAGATGATGCATGGCAGAATCCCATATTTAGTTACTACTGTAGACGCAACTTTAATTTTGACTTACACAAAAAATGATAGTAAGATGTTTAGTCAAACAGGCCCCAGTAGTAATGGTGCCAGATATGAGGACAAAATTAACAAGAAAGCCATGAATGGCTTGAGTCGCTCCACAGGCTTGAAATTCTTGTAAAAGCCATTAAATGTTTTAACTAGATTTTTAGATATTTAGGGTTCTACTGATGAAAATGATTTTCAAAGTCACCCAAAGATCATACCAAAAAAGTTTGATTGATATCCATCAGTTACATTCTGAGAAAATGATTTTCATAGTTTCCACTATTTAACATATTGAGGAATGACCTCCACCCATAAAATGCATATTTTTCACCCATTCCAAATAATTTTTGGTACACTGATAAAGGGTCACTCAAGGATCATTCCAGTGAAATTTGGTTGATATCCAAAAAAAAGATTCTGAGAAAATGATTTTCAAAGTTTCCACTATATAACATTTTGAGAAATGACCTCTGCCCATAAAATAAATAATTTTCATCCAATCACAATGATTTTTTGTAGACTGATAAAAGGTCACTCAAGGATTGTTCCAGTGGAATTTGGTTGATATCCATCATTTACATTCTGAGAAAATGATTTTCAAAGTTTCCACAATATAACATATAGAGAAATGACCTCTGCCCATAAAATGCATATTTTCCATCCGATCACAATGATTTTTAGTAGACTGATAAAGGGTCCCCCAAGGATCATTCATGTAAAATTTAATTGGTATCCATTGATTAGAATATGAGAAAACTCACTTTTTACCATATTTGGAAATAAGCCACGCCCATTTAATCCATGTTTTTCATTGGATCAAAATTTCTTGAACAACTTTGAAAGAGGGTCACCCAAGGATCATCCCTGTGAAGTTTGGTTGAAATCCATCCAGTAGTTTCTGAGGAGAAGATTATTAAAGAAAAGTTTACGACCGGACGCACGCACGACGGACACAACGCTATGACAATAGCCCCAGTGGCTTTCAGCCAGTGGAGCTAATAAACTATCCAAGATCAATAAGATTCAGGAATCAAACTCGAGACCCCTTGTTAACAAATGTGATTCAGGAATCTAACTTGAGACCCCTTGATTACAAATGTGATTCAGGAAACAAACTCGCGACCCCTTGATAACAAATGTGATACAGGAATCAATCTTGAGACCCCTTGATAGCATAGCAAAAGTACCATCCTTATCACATTCACACACACAGGACTCTGCAAAATTTGGGTCATTGTTGTGAGTAAATAAAACAAATTAGAAAGATGATCTTACTAAAGAATTCTACAAATTTATTCATTTTTTTCAAATACATTTTTTTGCAAAAGAAGAGAACATAATTAATTTGCTTGATAAATCAAACCAATTAGATTATTACATTTGTTATAATTAAATGTCTGCTTCTTAATAAATGACTCTTGGTCACTTGGCTTTAAACTTCTTTAAATGATCTTTTTCTTTTCTTTCTACAAGATTCATATTGCATATGAATCCCTTACATTTTACCTTTTACATTTTAACCCTTGTCATGCTGAGCCCAGGATATTCCTGATGTGGCAGGAGGTATAGCCAAAGATCAACCTTCACATATGTGCAGTCTGATCTTAGTCCACACCACATGATATTCTTTTTGACCCGGAAAAATTTAAGAATTTCATTTAAAATTCATACTGACACACAATAAATGCATTTAGCGCTTTTGTTTCAATGTTATTTTGCAAGGTTTTTATTCAGCATGACAAGGGTTAAGATTTTTGAGGGTCAAAACCATACCCCACACTCAGGATAACAAAGCACTACCCTCCTCCCCAAATTTGAAATAGGCTAAATTGTGGTTTGTAATCCTGATCACAAGGGCTAAGCAGGCAACAATCTTTCAGTTATATCCCGGCAGCTAGAGCACCTAACAATGGGTTCCTAGTATTTCTTTCAATTCTATTACATCCTTTCCTAGCCTCCAGCTGCTATCTCACATAGGTCTACAATTATAAACCCATTGGTTAGAGACAAATAGTCAGAAGGGATGAGTGCTGCCATTCGGGTTCGAACCTTGGACCTTTTGATTGACAGTCCAATGCACTTCCATCTTCACTATGACAGCATTTCTGCTTAGCAGGTTAAAGGCCTAAAACAAGCGATTAGCCCTCCTTACATGTGTGAAATATTTCAGGCTAAAATTAAAATTTGAAGATTATATACCAGACTTGAGATAATGATTTGATTCTCACAAATACAAAATGCATGAAAAGTTGTAAAATACATGTAAATATTTGAGATGATTTTTTTTCAGATCTATAAAATTTCTTGACATAAATATCAAAATGGATATAGTTACTGCAATTGAAGTTGAGTTAGAAAATGAGCCTAAGATCACAATGATACATTTGATTCACTAACCAAACACAGTTTAGGCACTTGGTAGAGTATATCATATATGACCCTCGGTTTTTAAAACTTGGAGTAAATTTGCCTAAAAAATGACCCCCTCCATCTAAATAAAGCAATTTTGGGTGTCATTTCAAAAATGTAGCTGTCCAAATTCAAAGAAATGGGGGATCATGGAGAAACCGTAAGTATATTGCCCGAAGTTCCATCTCATTCATATATACATCACAAATAATCATCCATTATAGCTGGATAGCTGGTTGATTGGCATAACAATTAAAGCAATTTGGGAAATCATACCTCCGGGAGACTGTGTGCAATATCTAGGAAGATCTCTATTGATTTTACATGCTGTTTCATGAGTTGCTTTGAAATTCCTACTGGAGGTCAATGCAAAACTATTGTAAAAGCCTACAAGATTTTAGAAATTTAAAACAGTTTTATGCTGACTCATAGAAATATATAGGGTTGAGTAAAAGGCTTAACTATCATGACATTTTGAGAGTTAAACGCAAGACTGTACTAAGTGTCTAGACACATAGTACAGTCTTGCACTTAACTCTCATTTTGTGACATGTCATGCAATATTATCCAAGAAGAGTAAAATTGCTTATCAAACTTAATCTTTGAAGATTGTGCAGGCTGACCAGGATTCAAAGCCTTCCATTTTGTACTTTTTTCTTAACGATTGGTTTTCCTAAAGCAATGCCAATCTGTACTACATGTTTATACATTGTATAGATACTTTAGTTCATTTTGGTGCTGTAGCCTTCATTTTTTCAAGTTTAGGTTAATTTTGTGATCTAAATAAACCAAATTCATACCAACTGACTTTATTTCTTAAATTTGAAAAAGTAGTAATCAATTGGAATAAGTCCTGATAATAAAAAATTTCTTTGAAACTTGCTATAATGAGCCTGTCCTTGACATTTCCAAAGATTTGATATTTGGGTGAAGGCCATTGTTATAGCATCCTAAAAAGCTACATAGTATGATTGAAAGATTGCCTGACTGTCTAAAGTCACTTAAAGACATTATCTACGTAAAAATCGCAAAGGAAAGACTCTGGCCAGACAGTGCAGATGCACTGACATGCCCAGTCTTTGCTTGGCGCACATTTGAAATTGTTGGAAGTATCACGCATATTTTCTTTTCCTTTACAATCTTTTTTCCCTCAGAAAATCAACTGAGGGAATATGACAATTGAATGAGTTTATGACCTTATGGAAGGAAGCCTATAGATTGCATAAACAAAATGCATTTTCTTTGGTTTTACATTGCATTGTAATTTATGTTATGGCTAAAAAAAACGTTTTTTTCACATCCTATGTCCACATTTTCATTGCAGATAATCTAATCTGTCTTTCTCTTTTCATATTGAACAAACCACTGAAAAAGTCCTTTGTAAGATCCTCTTTCCTGAAAAGCCATCTGATCGGTTTGAGCACTGAATAACATCCAACAGAATTTCTATCACACTACATTTAGATTAATCATTCACAACACATAATTACACCAAATATTGTAGAAAATGAAGGAACATGAGGATTCTATATCCACAATGAAACAGTATGGTTTTTGATTCTGTACACAAACAATATTCAGAGCTCCTAGTTAGAAGGAGTGATGATGTTCAAAATCTATCTTTAACCCTTTGCTGTTTAATCCCTTTTATGTGCCTGTGATTTTATGATTGAGAAAACATTGTGAAAAAAGAAGAAATTGCTTCTGAAAAGCAATTTCTTCTTTTTCCACACTATTTTCTACCCTACTGAATGGTTATTTTTGCAAATTAAATCCACTTTAAATTTTCATCTGCAAAACCTTTGAATTTGGACAGGTCCAAAAATTTGTAAAACAGGAAAGGGTTAAATACCTTATATCAGAGAACAAAATTTTAGACTGGTCACATTTCAAAGAAGTTACAGATGCCATTTTCTAGTTTATTGAATACATGAAGATACTTATCTATTGTCATTTCGGGGAAAAATTTGGTTACTCTCGTTGTAAGTGCTCTATAAAACGTCTTTCAAGAGACAGTTGCATCAAGTAGTCACAAAATATGGTTTGAACGATAAGAAATGAAGTTTTTTTTATTATTTTGTATACAAAATCACTCTTTCTATCCCATGAGCTCTGTGACACATCAGATCACTTTGGTATATTGAGTAGAAGTCAAATTGGTCGTTATACGGACGTTTCCGAATTTAATCGTAAAACAAACTTGTTTGACTTTGGATCGATCACTTCCTCCGTGATATTAAAATGAGGCAGTTTTCTCACAGTGCACATAATTGACACATCATTATATCGCAACTGAAACAGCGTTCCATGTTCGATCTCCCGAGTTAGAAGTTGGTCACATATTAAAACCCATTTTTGCGTGCTACGGTAATCCTTTTCGTTCATTATAACAACACCTTGAGAGAGATATCGTTCTACAAAAGCTTTTGCACTGAGATCGTGACTTATACAGTTTGAAAGATGTTGAAGAACCGACTCCATCGTGTATCGAGGTTGTTGACGAGTAATACGGAGATATTTTTGTAATGGACGGGCCATGGACGGGAAAACTGCCTGGGCTGCCTCCTGTGGATCCATAGCAATTGCTGGACCTGCAAAATATATAACAATAAAATAATCATTTGAGCCTATGCATGAAATTTCCAACAATTTGAAATAAGCACCAAGCTAAGACTCTTGCCAGCCTGTGCATTTGCACAGCCTGGCGAACTCTGGCCAGCCTGTGCATCTGCACAGTCTGACCAGAG
The DNA here is from genome assembly GCA_948146395.1 of Fragum whitleyi. NCBI lineage: Eukaryota > Metazoa > Mollusca > Bivalvia > Cardiida > Cardiidae > Fragum > Fragum whitleyi. Next base: position 38,822,760 of record OX411547.1, on the reverse strand, counting down.
TCTTCCCTTTGCAATTACAGATAGATTAGGTCTAGATGAGTCTTGATACAGACAGCCATTCTTCCTGATGTACTGTGGAACTGTCGAGGCTGCTCAATTATTGAACCTCATGTATGTTTCAACTAGAATAGCATAAACCTAATGTTGGTTCTCATTGGAATCGTCTCGTTAAGACGATTGAAATGAGTACCAACAACGTAGGGTTTCTTTGAGATATAAAGATTTTCGACTGGCTTTACTCCCTCATTTCTGTGCCACAGAACCCTATCAAAACAAATTCATCATTATGAATACAAAATATTGAACTGATGTGTGCAGCCTGATCCTGATATGAACAACAGAATGGATTAATATTTTAAGAGCATGAAAAAAGGTTGAAAGTAGCACACTTTAGGCACACTTACAACTAATGATAATGAACTAGTATTTGATTTTGGTAAACTAAAGTGGTTTGATGTTTCACTTCAAACAAATCTTATCTAAAGATTCCATTTTCTAGTGGTTTTGAATAACAGTCAAAAGGATCCTGTTAAGCTCTATTTCCCAGCATGCAATGTTTTGACTATTTTTCAACCCTGAGTGAGACAAACTAAACTTTGACAGGAACATTCTGCAAAGAGACGATTCCAATGAGAACCAACAACATTAGGTTTATGCTATTCTAGTTGAAATATTTTGATATTTAATCAAAAATACACCCTCTATACATAGCTCTGAGTATTTCAGTCACATTTCTACAGCTGGAACATCTAACCATCAACTCAGCATTACCACTTCATTTTTTTGAGCCTCCAAGTGCTCATGCCACATGTTTTTTTTTTGGGTTTTTTTAGATAAAAAAAATCCAGTGTCATCATCATGAATCTAACAATGACAAAAAGATGTGATTGCACACCTTTATTAAACATATATGTCCCCACTAAAACTATTTTTTATTAATTTCAATACATTTGACCTCAAAAGAATGACCTTGACATTGACAGATGACCTTGCAAGTGGTACTGATAGAAATTGGTCTTCTCACAAGCAATATGAAAATATGTGAAATATGAAGGTCCTATCTATGTGAAAGTGTTTGGGGGACAAACAGACAAACACACAGACCAAAACCAATCTGGTAGGAAGAAAATAAGTCCCTCAAAAACCTATGTGTGACGTGTAGATCATTAACGATTCCAAACCTATCTCATTTTCCCCTCATTTAAATACCAAATGGTGACAGCAATGTCTTCCCAAATGGTATATATATTGCTTCTTTCCATGACATAGACAGAAGATATTCTTCTGGAATTTGCATAATGGAAAACATTGACTTTTTCTTTATACACGAACACTTAGTCTTCAAACACGAGGACCATTGTCCCTTAAGCGCTCACCTGATGCATCTACATGTAGTTGATAAAGGTGGCAAAGTGTCAAAATTACTTATTTGATATTCATTACTGGCTTAACAAAAGTCAAATTTATATAGAAGACAAACAATAGAGTAAAACATGCTGCCTCAAAAGAACTTAAAAAAATTGAGATTCTTTCAAACTTGTATAAGATTTCAAGACAAACATTCTGACCAAGATACAGAACTTTCAATTCAAGAGTACACAGAAAATTTTTCTAAAATTTGACCCCATGACCTAATTTATCTTACCCCACTTGAGCCAATTTTGAACTTGACCTAGGTTTCATAGAGACAAACATTCTGACCATGGTTGAATCCTGTGGGCCAAAAATGGGGCCTCTAGAGTGCACACAAGGTTTTCTAAAATGTGACCCCTTAACCCGAATTTTGAACCCACTTGACCCAATTTTGGATTTTGAGATTTCATGGATACAAACATTCTGACCAAGTTTTAAGACATTTAAGTCGAAAATGTTGACAAGTGTGCACACAAGGTTTATTCTAGATTCAATTTAACCCAATTTTTGACACCACTTTGAACCAAATCAAACTTGATCCAGATTTGATGGGAAAGTCATACTAAAGAAGTTTCGAAACATTTGAGCCAAAGATGATGTCTCTAGGCGCTCTAAATGGGTTTCCAAAATTTGATCCTTGACCCCACTTTTTCATCCACTCGACCAAATTATTATCTTGACCTAGGCTTCATAAAGGCAATTATTCTCACTAAATTTCAAAACATTTGAACCAAAAGTGTGACCTTTAGAGTGCACACAAGGGTTTGACCCCTTGACCCCATTTTTGACCCTACTTGACCCAATTTTCATCTTGATCTAGATTTAATGAAGGTTAACATTCTGACCAAGTTTCAAGATATTTGAGCCAGAAATATGGCCTCTATAGTGCACATAAGGTTTTTCTAAAGTTGAACCCTTTACCCCATTTTTGACCACACTTGACCCAATTTCAAATTTTATCGAGATTTGACGGAGACAAATATTCTGACCAAGACATTTGAGCCAAAAGTGTGGCCTCTAGAGTGCACACAAGATAAAAGTTGATGATGGACGATGGACAGGCGCCGGACAGCACCCAATCACAATAAGCTCACCTTAAGTACTTTGTGCTTAAGTAAATTAAAAACAAGAGGACCATGATGGTCCTATACCGCTCACCTTCGTCTCTTTGTCTCATTAATTAAATACATCAAATTTGTACTTTTATGATTTGAGGCCTCTAAGGCTGTAAAAAAGACAACTTTCACTAAGGTCCCTTTTCCCATGATATGACATGGATCTTTCCCATTTTCAATAGGGTTTATCCTTGTAACCTGACAAAGATTCTGACCAAATTTCATGAAGATAGGACCATATTTGAGGCCTCTGGAGTGATAAGAGCAAAAATGTCATTATAGCCCCTTTTCCCATGATATGGCAAGGATCCTTCCCATTTTCAATAGGGTTCATCCTTGTGACCTGACCAACATTCTGACCAAGTTTCATGAAGATTGAATAAAGTTTGTGACGTTCAGGGTGTAAACAAAAAAAAATGTCATTAAGGCCCCTTTTCCCTTGATATGGTTTGGATCCTTCCCATTTTCTATAGGGTTCATCCTTGTGACCTGGCCATCATTCTGACAAAGTTTCATGAAGATTGGGCCATATTTGTGGCCTCTAGAGTGTAAACAAGAAAATTGTCATTAAGGCCCCTTTTCCAGTGATATGGCATGGATCCTTTCCATTTTCAGTATGGTTCATCCTTGTGACCTGACCAACATTCTGACCAAGTTTCATGAAGATTGGGCCATATTTGTAGCCTCTAATGTGTAAACAAGAAAAATGTCATTAAGGCCCCTTTTCCAGTGATATGGCGTGGATCTTTCCCATTTTCAATAGGGTTTATCCTTGTGACCTGGCCAACATTCTGACCAAGTTTCATGAAGATTGAATAAAGTTTGTGACGTTCAGGGTGTAAACAAAAAAAAATGTCATTAAGGCCCCTTTTCCCTTGATATGGTTTGGATCCTTCCCATTTTCTATAGGGTTCATCCTTGTGACCTGACCATCATTCTGACAAAGTTTCATGAAGATTGGGCCATATTTGTGGCCTCTAGAGTGTAAACAAGAAAATTGTCATTAAGGCCCCTTTTCCAGTGATATGGCATGGATCCCTTCCATTTTCAGTAGGTTTCATCCTTGTGACCTGACCAACATTCTGACAAAGTTTCATGAAGATTGGGCCATATTTGTAGCCTCTAATGTGTAAACAAGAAAAATGTCATTAAGGCCCCTTTTCCAGTGATATGGCGTGGATCTTTCCCATTTTCAATAGGGTTTATCCTTGTGACCTGGCCATCATTCTGACCAAGTTTCATGATGATTGGGCCATATTTGTGGCCTTAAGAGTGTAAACAAGAAAAAAGTCATTAAGGCCCCTTTTCCTGTGATATGGCATGGATCCTTTCCATTTTCAATAGGGTTCATCCTTGTGACCTGACCAACATTCTGACAAAGTTTCATGAAGATTGGGCCATATTTGTGGCCTCTAGAGTGTAAACAAGAAAATTTTCATTAAGTCCCCTTTTCCCGTGATATGGCATAGATCCTTCCCATTTTCGATAGGGTTCATCCTTGTGACCTGGCCAACATTCTGATCAAGTTTCATGAAGATTGGGCCATATTTGTGGCCTCTATAGAGTAAACAAGAAAATTGTCATTAAGTCCCCTTTTCCCGTGATATGTCATAGATCCTTCCCATTTTCAATAGGGTTCATCCTTGAGACCTGGCCAACATTCTGACCAAGTTTCATGAAGATTGGGCCATATTTGTGGCCTCTAGAGAGTAAACAAGAAAATTGTCATTAAGGCCCCTTTTCCCGTGATATGGCATGGATCCTTTCCATTTGCAATATGGTTCATCCTTGTGACCTGGCCAACATTCTGATCAAGTTTCATGATGATTGGGCTATATTTGTGACCTCTAGAGTGTAAACAAGAAAATTGTCATTAAGGCCCCTTTTCCCGTGATATGGCATGGATCCTTTCCATTTTCAATATGGTTCATCCTTGTGACCTGGCCAACATTCTGATCAAGTTTCATGATGATTGGGCTATATTTGTGACCTCTAGAGTGTAAACAAGAAAATTGTTTTTAAGGCCCCTTTTCCCATGATATGGCATGGATCCTTTCCATTTTCAATAGGGTTCATCCTTGTGACCTGACCAACATTCTGACCAAGTTTCATGAAGATTGGATCATATTTGTGGCCTCTAGAGTGTAAACACTTAAATTGTTGACGGAGGAAGACGCACGACGGACGACGGACATTCAATGATCACAAAAGCTCACCTTGAGCACGATGTGCTCAGGTGAGCTAACAAAAGCAAAGATTTTGATACAGGGTATTTTTTCATTTTCACCTTAGGGGGTCAAAATGACCCGCTGTGAGAAATTTCTAGGGTAAAATTAAGATTTTCAGATGGGGGAGGGGGGTCAAACTATAGACCAGATTCAATTAATATAAACTGAGTTGTCTGCAGGTTGTTCTGAATATCTTACAAATTACAAACAACAAAACAAACAGCGATAATTATTATACTAGGTAAACCTAACTTAACAAGCAGGATCAAAGAACATCACTAATTCCTTATCATCTTAGCTAATTGAACACCCTTTCAGTTCTACAGCAGGGGTGTGGAATTCCCATGCCAGACTTGTCCGACTCGGGCTTTTCTACTTGAGGACAAGTAAATTTTTCTAAGCCACTTGTCCAAGGACAAGTAAATACCAGGGCTAATCTTGGAATGTTACTTAAAAGAATTAAGAGAGAAATCATCCTAATGTTCATATCACAGGGTAGAAAACATTGTTTTTAATGAAGAAAATGCTGCATACCAGCATTTTCTTCATCAAAAGGCAATGTTTTTTCAAACTTTTCTATTTACTCTTTAGCAGACAAGTTCATTTTGATTCTGGACGAGTAGAAAATCCGCTTTTACTTATCCAAGGACAAGTGGAGAAAACTCGTATTTCCACACCCCAGTCTACAGCATCTTTGTATAACCACGATCAAAAGTCTGCATTTCTGTTGGTATCAAAAGCTAGTCATATTAAATTCACACATTCAATTCGAACTTATTTCTGTCTTTTTAGAAACTAAATTCTCTCGAAGACCAAATAACCATTCATTACCTAAATGAGGTTACGACAAGACACTGTCATGGCATCTTTAAGATCTCGGATTCCCAATATTTCCAGGTAACTACACAATGTCACCGGGATAAGATGACTCATAGAGTCACATCTGGAGTTAACAACAGCTATAAACCTGTTTTAAGTCATTATGAGCTTAACCCTTTCCTGTTTTACAAAATTTGGACCTGTCCAAATTCAAAGGTTTTGCAGACGAAAAATTTAAAGTGGATTTAAGTTGAAAAATAACCATTCAGTAGGGTAGAAAATAGTGTGGAAAAAGAAGAAATTGCTTGTCAGAAGCAATTTCTTCTTTTTTCACAATGTTTTCTCAATCATAAAATCACAGGCACGTAAAAAGCAGGGATTAAACAGCAAAGGATTAAATGTGACTATAAAATTCATGCAACATGTCACATAGGCAATACTTCAAATAACGTTCTAACACAGGTGCTCACGAGGTACAATAAGCACAGTGTGTAGAAAATATTTGATTATGGGTATGGAAATACAGATTCTCTCCACTTGTCCATGGACAAGAAAAGTGTGATTTTCTACTTATCCAGGATTATATTGAGCTTGTCTGCAAAAATTAGAATAGAAAGATTTAAAAAAAAATATTGTTTTTAAAGAAGAAAATGCTACAAGCCTACAACCCAGCATTTTCTTCATTAAAAACAGTGATTTCAAATCTTTGATGCAAATAATATTCTTATTAATCTCTTTGATCTATATAGTGCAATACCAAGATTTGCCCTGGAAATTGCTTGTCCATGGACAAGTGGCCATGCAATATGTACTTGTTGGCAGGTAGAAAAGCCCATGTCAGACAAGTCGAGCATGAGAATTCCGCACCCCTAATTTGATATATATCACTTTCATATTGCATTATAAGGTTGCACCTAAATGGAAATTCAGTCACAATTTCAGTGGGTCAAAAAGAACCATTCAGGAAATTTTTCAGACTCAATAATGTGATTTTCAGAGGTCAAAAGCCTGGGTTGAGGGTCAAACTCAGTCCTGTCTTGCAGCATGACTTATTCTGCTTTCCCTGGCAATCTTGATTGTTCTGAATCTAGAGCATAAAAATTCACATAAATCCCACCTTACCTTTGATAACATTTAGGAATAGGCCATAAAAATAATGGTAATCTCATCAAAATAGCTGCTTAACAACCTGTGTATAAAACTTTTATGCTTTTCACAGAGGAGCAAAGAAAAATAGGCTATTTTACTTTGTTATCGATCGGGTCTACGAAAAAAAAAAATCTTTTATAAAAACTGTGAACTGTAAAACAGGAACCCTTTTATTTGCCATCTTTAGTTCCACAGCATTTAACTACTGAATTCTATGATGTTAAGACCCATTGACGATCTAATGGGTCCCAACAACTAGGGATGGTAATGATTAGCAATTTTACTACTAGGGTACTCGTCACCTTTTCAATCGAATACTTGTGTACTTAGATAGAATTGATGATGACTGATTATTGATTCAGTGTTTGTATATATCGATATAGATTGACAGAGTAAGATTAAATTTTTTAAAAAAAATTGACCTTGAAAAATGACCTTGACCTTGAGTGATGACCTTGAACTTGGTACCTACAGAAAGGTCTTGTCCCAAGCAATAATCACACAGAATCCTTTCGACAGATCCACACAAATGCTTCTTACTTTAAATATTCTTTTTTTCCTTACATAGTGATACTTTGGAACAGCCTACCAGAAACAATCATACAACAACCTGTCATTGCAGCGTTCAAGAAGAGTCTAGATTCTTTTCAGAAAGTGAGCCGTCCCTGAATGACCAAAATTGTTTTATCAGATCTTTTAACATAACACTCACAATACTTTTAAATTTTGGCACCCTAACAAATGACTTACAGTTTTTAATCTAGCACAGACCCGCACCTGCCAGTAATACCCGAAAGGGGAGTAAGCCGGTATGTATATATAGATAGATAGATAGATCATGTGAAATATGAAGGCTCTATGAATTACCATTCAAAAGTTCTGAGCAAGGTTAAAGTTTGTCACGCCAATGACAACATCAATGCCAACACCAACAACAACACAAATAATGCCAAGGTGATCATAATTCTTCGGGTTTTCTTCGAAAACAACCCAGCTAAAAAGTGGCATTTTATTTTAAAAGAAAATACAAATTTTCAGGACAAAGGTTAGATAATTTAAAATACCAACTTAGAGTGCCAAAGTAAATCTATTTTTTTACAATTAAATTGGTCTTATAAAATAAACTTAAAGTGTCAAAGGAATTTCATGTAGTTGACAATTTCTCAGCTTAAAATTGAGCATCAATGTGGGATTAAGTCTGTAAAGAAAGAAATTTGAAATAACACAATCCTTCGATTTTGTGGTAAGCAGGTTTTGTAAATCGCAAGGCCTCACAAATAAGTGGCTGAGACCTTCAAGTCCATCTAATACCAGTCCCTGCTCCTATAGACACTCTGGGAATCAAATTCAGAAAATAATTGAAGACTGTTTTAAACTGTCTTCAATTTTTTCCTGAAAATAAGCCAAAAATGCTCATAACATATCAAACCCTTTCTTGACCCTTTTATTCAGAGCACCACTGAATTTACATTAAAACATTTTTTTTTCATTTGAAAGAAATAGGTTAGAATACAATCACACAAAACATTTCATGCCTAGTATAATGTTCAAGCCTAAAAAAAGGTTTTCATCAACTATCTCTCTTATTGGCTGATTCTACAATACTAACAAAATATTCAAATCTTTTAAATGGAGAGAAATTATAGAGGTATAAAATCAATTCAGACCCCATATAATAGCCCTATCAAAGTTTGAAATCGGCTATTCAAACATAGAATAGATAAAAGTGGTTTTTCGCCGGTAAAAACATGAATATAAATTGACTTTGAACCCTCTTCATTCATAAATGAACGGAATGTTAACCCCTGAAATATCAACTAAAAATCATGTCTTTTACAGTGTTTTCTTATAACAAAATTTAATTCAATGGTACAATTTGGTCAGATCTGCCCCAAAATTAAGATCAGAATGAGATTATAAAAACAATTGAAATCAACTGAGAATTTTCTAAAACTTTGAATCTTATTAAAAGTATGACTATAAAAGATAAAATTAAGAAGTTGTTATTTGTCACATCATATACTATAAACCTACTAGATATGATTTCGCGTGATTTAAGTCTGCATGATTCATGGGAGGTATGAAAATGCTGCATATAGCCCACACATCATGATAATGCAAACATTAATCGCATTTGCAAGTTAGATTCTCTACTAGTAGACAAAATACATTGTATTTGCATCTCCGCCTTTTCTATATTTATAGGATACAAGAGAAATGACTTTTTTGCTTGTGTCAGTGAAGAGCTTCTTTACTTTTGCAGTCGTAATAATTAAATTTCCACAAAAGCTATGTTTGAAAGAATAGAATCCGTAAAACAATAAATGGCTATAAAATCTAGATGAATGACAAGAATAATTTTATAAAACCACTGACAGACGTCTACAGTAAACATAAGTATATCCACCAAACTACATTAATAAGTAGCGATATCAGGGCTTTTTCTTCTATCTCTCAGGGGCCCAATAAAGGCCCCATTCCCCATTGAAAAGGCCCAAAATTATTTCCCAATTCGGAGAAAAAATCCCAATTTTGATGAAATGGATTTAACCAAACAACTTATTTCTGACATATTTGTAACTTGGGAGTATGAATATGTGCTTTGTTAACTTTAAAAAATTTAAGAAAAAGCTTTTTTAAAGAACATTAAATACATTACAAGCAAGAAATAACCGGAACAGTTATACATGAAAAAGTCCCCAAATCGCAATTTTGTCTATATTTTTTCCCAAATGTTGAAATTTAATTTGACATGTGAAATGAACAATAGTTTTATTGAAATTGATTATCTAGATAGACTCGTTGGTTGGCAACCATAAAATCATAACTTAAGCTTTCATTAGCTGGAGTTACAGTGTTTTGTGGACAAAAGCTTTTCCATCTGTGATTAACACATATATTGTCATTCATCTAGATTTTATAGCCATTTATTGTTTTACGGATTCTATTCTTTCAAACATAGGGGCCTTTTCCCAAAGAACTTGGGAAAAGCCTTGGATATTATTTTGAGAGTAATTAGGCGACAATATGTGCATAAAGATGTTGATTTTACAAGACAATAGTCACTAGCTGTTGAAATTTAATTTGACATGTGAAATGAACAATAGTTTTATTGAAATTGATTATCTAGATAGACTCGTTGGTTGGCAACCATAAAATCATAACTTAAGCTTTCATTAGCTGGAGTTACAGTGTTTTGTGGACAAAAGCTTTTCCATCTGTGATTAACACATATATTAAGTTGTCCTATATACATTAATTTTCCATAGCATGTTTTCTTTTGCGACATTCCCAAGCAGTAACAATCAGCTGGTCTAAATCGCAGCGAAAAAGCTTGCTTTAGCGAAATTGTAAACATTTCTGGCTGCAAACTTTTCTAGGTTTACAATTATTATTGTGAGTCCTGTTACATATACTACTTATTTATGAGTTCGGACTCATAAAACCTTTGTCCCTTAAACCCTGCACAGGTACTTTAGGCTTAAACCAAAAGGCTGAGTTTTTTTTTTCTCATCAATGTTGTTTTAAAAAGAATTCTCAGATTCTTGAAAGCTTGATTAATGACGTAGTCATTTAAAATCAAAGAACCATATAAACAGTTCTCTTTAAACAGTATAATTTATGCATACATCAACCTTTCTAGGGGATAGAGAATGTTGACAGCTCCACAATTTGACCCTTTGCTCTGGTAGTCTTAACCCTTTTACTGCTAAATTAAAAGTTTCATAGAAAAAATCATTTTTTTGGATATTTCAACCAGTTTGCCTCGAGCTTTAACAAAAGATATAAAGTAGTATTAAAACAGGGAGTATGGACTTAGACTATACTTCACCTTTGTTCAGGGTGATCTTAGGCTAGTTTAATTGTAAAAAGAAACCATGCTATATGGTAGGAAACCTTGCAGGAAAGGGAAGCCATTTAAACTTTTAAAATTAAAACCATGTAAATTTTGATACTGTACATGAATAAATGGGTTACCTCTTTTCCCTTCTGGATTGGAAAATAGTGTATTTACTCATTAGATTGTTTCCCATTTTTTCAGATCTCTTTTTATGAAGGACAGTTTAGGGTAACTGTTTTTTGAAATAAGGGCCAAAGGGTCAGAGTACCCCTGATCTAAAAATGTGGTGAAAATTTACAAACTTGATGGTTCAAGCTGACAACTTGGCTACTACTACTTCTGTACCAGAGAGTCAATGTCTCTTCTGCATAAAAAGTATGGGGATATTCAGAGGTACTGATACAGGGCTGCCGCTTGTGTTAGTTTTTGATATTGGGGAGTCAATGACTCATCACCTATGAAATGCTGGGGGTAAAATCTGAATTTTTAACACCTTGAGAGGAAATATTAAGGGTCAAAACATTGTTTTATGCCCAAGTTTTCACAAATTACCATCTAAAAGTTCTACAAATTAATAACTTGTTTTGAATCATTACAAGAAACAGTTCAAGTGACTCTTAAATATTCAATATTCTACTTATGATTTACTTTAAATTCAGATTTGACCCCCCCCAGTATTTCTTAGGTGAGGAGTCAATGTATCCCCAACACTAGCACGAGCCCTGTCTTATCGTATTGAGAAGTATTAAATAACATTCCTATTAAAAATACAGAGATTCAGATTTCCCCCATATTTTCTTTCTTCTTCTTCTTCTTTTTTTTTTTTTTTTTTTTTTGAAAGGGTGTTACTCGTATTTACAGCCATTATTTCAATCAACCTTTTAACATTTATGTTTTATTGTGGGGAGTGTGTCTACAAAAGCCACTCAAATGATGCATAATCATAAAACTATTATGCTAATACCAACATCATTATGTATAAATCTAAAATATAGCTGACAAAATGAATGAAAACATATTTTGACACTGGGCAAAAGAATAAGCTGTTGTAATAATTTGACATGGGAAAAAAATCTGACTTTGTATATGTTTTCTTTATAATTCACACTTTGAAAGCTCTTTTAAATATTTCATGATTTATCCTTTTTTAAACTTCATGAGTTGATTAAATCATTTTCTGGCCCAGGGCTCTCACTAGGGTTTTTAAAGTAGGATTCCAGGAATCCAACTTCAGAAAAAGTTGGATTCCACACAAAAAAGTTGGATTCCATCATTATAAGGGTGGATTTTGTACCGTGCAAAACTATGATATTGAAACTTCAATTCATTAACCCTTTACTACACAATCCAATGTTTTAGTCACCAGAATGGTTATCTTAAGGATAATATTTGTTGAAAAGAAGGAATTGCTTGTAAAAAAAACATTTTCTTCTTTTATCCCAATGCTTTTCACATTTTTGAAGATTGGCTCAGAAGCTGACAAAACTTTTCCCGGTTCAGTTTAAAACCATCAACTAGTACGGAAGCATGTCTTTGAAACAGTTATAACTTCTTTTGGCCAGAAGTTAAAAGGAAGTAAAAAAATGTTATTTTCATTTAGACTTCATTTCGTATTTTTCCGGATCATTTCTTAAATTAAAATATTGTTTTTACTCAAATTACTGATTTTACATAAGGTAAAAGAGATTCGGGACAGTTCGATTGATTGATTGAATGGGGTTTTACGCCGCTTTCAACATTATTTCAGTTATATCGCGGCGGCCGGAGCACCTAACAATGGATTCCTGGTATTTCTTCCACCTGTACTACCATTACACCCTTTCCTAGCCTCCGACTGCTATTTCACATAGGTTTACGATTATCTACCCATTGGTGAAAGACAAACGTCGGAAAGGATATTAGCGGCCACCGGGGATCGAACCCACGACTTCCAGATTGGAAGTCTTATGCCTAACCAACTGCGCTATGGTGGCGGCTACGGGACAGTTCGAAGGACACGGACTAATCATTTACTTGTTACGAATAAATCAGGTTGATTGCCTATTGCCTTCGTCTAATTGGGGCCCTGCTCGAATTCAATTACCGGTATATAATTAGTGAATCAACTGCTTCAATCAGTATATTAATGGTTCAAATGTTTCGTTTATGCATAATGCCAAAACACATCGCCGGGCCAGAAGACATCGCCGGGCAGAGTCTAGATTCCATTCATTGAAAGTCAAGCTCCGCCTACAAGGTCTAGGAATAACCGATTACGATTGGCTGTTGGCGTCAATTAATGCCATGCCTACCGCACCTGTCTATCGGACTTCAGATATGGCTATTATCCATTTTTCACGTGACAGTTAACTTACGTAAACAATCAAATACATGTTATACACAGCCGAGAGGTTATAAGTCGGGACACGTGCCTTAGAAAACTTGTCGTCCGGTGGAATCCTTTGATAGGATTTTTTGTCGTCCGCTGAGAAAAGTTGTCGTCTCAGACGACACTACTGTCGTTTCCGAGAGCCCTGTTGCCCTTTAAAATTTGTGTCTATTCCACATAAAAAGTTTGTTTTCAACAGTTTTCCTCTGATTTTACCCTTGGCTTTCTGCTTTCTACTTAACAACTTTGGGCAAGACATTAGCCAAACATGATTGAATAATTGGCAATTTTGTTTAAGACAAAGTTTGATTTGATTTCTACAAGTTTATATATTTGTAACTTGCAGCAAAATCTGAAACTAGTTGACTTCATTGATCCTTCAGTTAAAACAAAAGAACCCAGGTGTTTGATGTTATCAAATATGAATGGGTAATTTACATGTCTTTGGTATCCTGTTACCTATGGGAGCAGGTGTTTTTTCTTCTATCAAATGACCAAAACAATTTATGCAACTGAAATGGCAAACAAAGTTTAAATCTTAACCCTTGTCATGCTGAATAAAAATCTTTGCAAAATAAATGTAAAATCAAAGTGATAAAAGCTAAGATGGAAGTTACCAAATGTGAGTGAGTATTGATTTCGAAAATGCATTGTTTAACACCTTTCTGGTTTAAAAAAATGAAATGCAGGTGGTATGAACTAAGATCAGACTGCACATATGTGCAGACTGATCTTTGTCTATACCTCCTGTCAAAGCAGGAATATTCCGGGTTCAGCATGACAAGGGTTAAGAACCAATAGCCTGTCAGTTTGGGTTCTATCTAATCCAGCTATAAGCTATAACAGTACTATAACCACTTGCTACAGATATGAATTGGCAAGTCCTTCAATGCAGAGCTACAGATAGAGGGGCTATTTTGGGATTTCAGATTAAAACATTTCAAAAATATTTTCTCAAATCCTATGTAATTGTTGCAGGTACTCATTGGAACAGTGTCAATTCCAACGAGTTTCTCCAACATTGAATTCAATTGACAGATCATGGATTTTTTGTTTCTATTATGACTGCTAAATCACTCCCTTTATAGATCTAGAACCTGTAAATTATCATATACTGACCAGTTTCATCCTGAATACGTTTGATGTGAGTGAAGGCCTCCTCAGTCGCAGTTATCAGTCTCGCTTTTCTTTTTCTCACGCGCCTGTCATACTCCTGCTCTTCGTAAAACCTATCATTGTGACTTGCATCTCGTCTTCTCGCAGCGGCTGCAAACATCGCTCGCGATCTTGCCTGGTTATTCGGTTGCTGTACACCATCAACTTCGTAGAATTTTAACCCTGACATCTTGGTCGGTTGTTTTTTCATGACGTTCTCTAAATACGGGTTATAGACCTGAAAGTCCTTGTAATATTGCTCTAGTACCCAGACAGCGGCACGCTGTATACTTAGATGGCCTATAGTGTAAGTCTGACTTTCGCCATCTGGAGACCGAACTACGTGAATCACAAATTGTGGTTGTAGTTGTCGTATTTCTAATAATATAATGGCGATATAATGAATGAAAAGCAGTGCGTCCACAAGATGCACTGAGAACTGGACAATATCATCGTATTGGTCTGGCTTTTCTGGGGTTATATCCACTCCATAGATCTTGACTCCGTAAAATAACCAAAAAGCGAACACTAAAACAAAGACGAGAAACAGTACCACAACTCTGAACACAAACACTCTCGGCATTGTTGCGCGTGGTTGATGAAAGAACAAGGCCACGGTTCCAATGAGTAAAATGAGCAGTTTAAAGGCCATGCTAATGAGTAGTCCCTCACATTGGATAGAACACTCTCCTGTCTCCCAGCCACCAATCTTCAACTTGGGTAAAACAACCATAGCAATGGGAGAGAAAAATCCTATCAAACTTAATAGAGCAGCAAATCCAGTGCTCAGAACTCTGCAACAGTCAAAGCTACTTTCTTTCTCTTCAAAACTTTCCTTGGCAAATTTTCTCATATCATCCATGGAGAATCCTGTCTCACTTGTGTTCCCTGTATAGGCAGTTGTGTTGTCTCCCCAGTTATCATCCTGCGGAAGGATCTGAACCTCAATTTTCTCGCTTTCAGCAATTCGACTGTCAACATCTGACCCATTACCTGGAGCTTGTATTGTGACGGACCGATCATCACGAATTCTGTCAGAACTACGGCCCCTAGAATGTGAGGATTGTCCGTGTGGATGATGTCTGTGTCTGCGGCCATGATGACTACCATGGCTACGGTGGGAACGCTCAGACCGGTCACTACGACCTGACCTAACTGATTCTGTACCATCCATCTTTATTTAACTCAAGTACCTGAAAATACATGAACTTTTTTGATAGAATCTTAGAAAATTTTGACCATTTTACAACCAAATACACAAATGTATCAAGATTAATTCCATCCAATAAAACAATTAATTTGGATCATCCTTGATCAAACAAAAGTAGAGAGGAGAAGAATATAAATTATTGTATTTAGAATTATCTTTCAACCAATATCCAGCATACAAATGCTTGTTTTACAATTTTAAACAAATAAAAAAGTCATCTCCTTCAAAATGCTCATTTTCACAGTAACAAAACATCATTTCTATTGGCTCTCATCTAATTGAAGCTCATTAAAGCTTTTCACTTGTGATATAACACCCACATAACAAAAATATTCAACAGGGTTATTTCACTCCCACAAGGTAGGTCATTTTATAAGCTGCTTTGATGTATGGTCAACAACATAAAACCTTTCACGCTTTTGACATGCATGCATTACATAATAAATGCATTTGAAATGAAGTAAGCATAATGAAATCTCTCCATTGCCCACAATTTTTTATACAAAATAGTTAAACATTTATTTATTTTGTTTTTCAATAATATTATCTCAAGTACAGAATCATTTGGACATAAAATCTTGTAACAGCAGAGGAAGGGTTAACATTTCAGGGGAAAAATCTTGCAGGGACCGAGTCTCCAATGGCCCCTAGATTTTGGGCTGTGCCCCTAAACTTTTCAAGAAAATGCCTATATCCACAATGTTTACTATTGAAGTTTTGCTGTCTCTGCCCCTAATTTAAAACTGTAAATCTTTTTTTTGCATTTTTTGTTTGAAAAATAAACTGGACATACAGACAAATGGATGGAGAGGCCCCAGAAAGCATGCCCCAAATTATATATCTAGGAGAACAAGATGTGTTTGTGAAACACGAATGCCCCCCTAACGGCATTTTTTTTCAAAGTTTGACCTTGACAGATGACCTTGACCTTGTCACATGACCTTGACTTTGGTACCAGCGGATGCAGATCATTGAGATCTATCATCATGCCAAATATTAGCTTTGTATCTTGAATAGGCTTGAAGATATTGGCTAATTGGTTAATTTTTCGGACAGACGGACAGTCGGACGGACGGACAGACGGACATGAGTAAAACAATATGCCCCTGATCTCTCAATACAGGGGCATAAAAATGTAGACAATTCAGTTAACAGCAAGTTTGGCTCCATCGATTTTTTTTTTTTTTGAAACCCACCTTCATTCCAAATAGAAGAGATAGGCTATGAAGCCCAGTAGGAAGACTAAACCTTGGTAATGCATAGAAAATAGTTAACTCTTCTCATGCTTTTCAAAACATATGAAAAGCTTTGGCAGACAGTATAGACTAAGATCAGCCTGAACAGATGTGCAGGCTGATCTTAGCCTGTACTGCCTGCTTTTTACTCTATTTTCATGGAAAACCTTGATCAGAGTGGTCTAAATGTAATGTAAATTGGCAAGTTATTTTACACAAAATTGAAATCAAACAGGATAAGGTTAACACCTTGTTTTACATGTGTAACTCTAAAGAATCTTTGTAAATGTTCATGTTGTAATTAGCTGCATGTGGAATAAATTAAGGCTTCCATTAACTTGAACCTGCTAGACCCCTTTCAAAGATTAATAATTCATCTTCAAGATATATACTAATTATGTTGAGTTTACTTAGTATCCAAATGGCTACATTTATACACTTTTCTTCTTCTTCTTGTTTTTGCTATACAAGATAGCTCTTTTTCTAAAGATGATATTTTAAGTATTCATTTATAACCCCATTTGTAAACCCTAGCTTATACTTAGTAAATAAAACTTTTTGGTCTGGTTTAGACTAAGTGAACTAACATTTTGCAGAAAATCTTAGAATCAAGTCAACAAAACACATTTTTTCTAGTCATATTTCCAAATGTCCATCCCATACCATACAGGGCTCTCACTAGGATTTTGAAAGTAGGATTCCAGGAATCCAACTTCAGAACAAGAGTGCCATCGTCACAAAATACGCCGCCACTTTGCTGCTGTTTCACGAAAATAATTGTAGACACTACTTATTTTGACAGAACCAAATTCAAAATGACCAAGTTTCATTTAAATCAAGACAAAAAGTTAGGAGGAGTTGCCTTCACAAGGCTGCAATTTCAATAAGCTCCAGACACTAAGTTTTAAGGGGGCATAATTCAGGGAAATAAATGAGCCATAAAATCCTTGATCCATGTACATCTACAAATTATGGTGATGACATTGACCAAGTTTCATTTAAATAAAGACAAAAAGTAAGGAGGAGTTGCGTTCAAAAGGCTGCAATTTCAATAAGCCCTAGATACTAAGTTTTAAGGGGGCATAATTTAGGGTAAAATTAATGAACCATATAATCCTTACTTCATGCTCATCTACCAATTTCCGTTATAACATCCACCAAGTTTCATTTAGATCCTGCCAGAAACTTGGGAAGAGTTGCATTCACAAGGCTGCAATCTCAAAAAGCCCCAGAGACTAAATTTCAAGGGGGCATAACTGAGGCAATAAGCCCCAGAGACTAAGTTTTAAAGGGGCATAACTCAAGCAAAAATCAATTTACCATAAAATCCTTCCTTCATGCACATTTACCAATTGAGGTGATAACATTGACCAAGTTTCAAGAAGATCCAGCCAGAAACTTAGGAGGAGTCACGTTGACAAGAAAAGTGGACCCAGAGACTAAGGTTTTAAGGGGCATTACTCAGGCAAAAATCGACTTACCATAAAATCCTTCCTTCATGCACATCTACCAATTGAGGTGATAACATTGACCAAGTTTCAAGAAGATCCAGCCAGAAACTTAGGAGGAGTTGCGTTGACAAGAAAAGTGGACGGACGGATGGACAGACGGACGGACAGACGGAGAAGATGACGCCAATATATGTCCGCCTCCGGCGGCGTATAAAAAGTTGGATTCCACACAAAAAGTTGGATTCCATCATTATGAGGGTGGATTTTGTATCGTGGAAAACTGATATTGAAAAGACAATTTTCTTAACCCTTTACTACACCATCCAATGTTTTAGCCACCAGAATGGTTATCTTAACGAAAACATTGACTGGAAAGAAGGAATTGCTTGCAAAAAACATTTTCTTCTTTTATCCCAATGCTTTTTACATTTTTTTATTCATTTTTGGAGATTGGCTCAGTAGATGACAAAACTTTTCTCGGTTCAGTTTAAAACCATTTACTAGAACAGAAGCAAGTCTTTGAAACAGTTATATCTTCTTTTTGCCAGAAGTAAAAAAGAAGTAAAAAAATGTTATTATATTTATTTAGAATTTGAAAAATCTGAACATATATGTCTATGCCATGATTCTCTTTGCAGATGTTGTCAATTGAGAGAAAAAGTTCAGAATTGATATTCATTACAAAAGATTGTATGTTTGAACTGCATTGGTTATCTCTTTTTCTTATTTTCTATTTTTTTAATTGAAATAATTAAACATTCCGAACCACCTGTCTCTTGATTTGTGTTCACTTTTTTTCACTTCAACTCATGTATGATCAGTTGAATGATCCGGAGCTTTCCATTTTCGAAATACGTTATCCGACGGAATTAAGAACATGCACAGTGTTTCAGAGATTCACCGGTAGTGGTATTGTTTTTTTCAGAACATTTCTTTAATTAAATAATTGATTTAGTAAAAAAACCGATTTCACAAAAGGTATAAGAGATTTGGGACAGTTCGAAGGACACAGACTAATCATTAACTTGTTACAAATAAATTGGGTCGATTAGGTTGTCTTACGCAGGGGTGTGGAAATACGAATTATCTCCACTTGTCCCTGGACAAGTAAAAGCGGATTTTCTACTCGTCCAGGATCAAAATGAACTTGTCCCCCTTGAGAGTAAATAGAAAAAAATTGAAAAAAAACATTGCCTTTTGATGAAGAAAATGCTGGTATCCAGCATTTTCTTCATTAAAAACAATGTTTTCTACCCTATGATATGAACATTAGGATGATTTAAGCAACATTCCAAGATTTGCCCTGGTATTTACTTGTCCTTGGACAAGTGGTTTAGGAAAATTTACTTGTCCGCAAGTACAAAAGCCCGAGTCGGACAAGTCGGGCATGGAATTCCACACCCCTGTCTTACGATTGTCTTCGTCTAGGGACCCTGCTCGAATTCAATTACCGGTATATGATTAGTGAATCAACTGCTTCATTAAATATATCAAGTTGTATACGTGTTTTGTTTATGCATAACAATTGCGTTAACACATCTCCGGGTAGAGTCTAGAAGGTCTACTAATAACCGATTACAATTCGCTGTTGGATTCAAATAACGCCATGCCTACCGCACCCGTCTATGGGACTTCAGATATGGCTATTATCGATTTTTCACATGACAGTTAACTGGTTATCTTATGTAAACAATCAAATACATGTTATATACAGCCGATAGGTGATATGTCGGGACGCTGGCCTTAGAAAAACTTATCGTCTGGTGGAATCCTTTAATAGGGTTTTTTGTCGTCCGCTGAGAAAAGTTGTCGTTTCAGACGACACTACTGTCGTTTCCGAGAGCCCTGCTTTTAAAATTAATTTTCTTAAATGTTCCAATTTTCTTTATTTCGTTTCAAATAGTCTTTTACTACACAATATATTCTATTAAAGGGGAGGGATACAAATGGAAGGAGAGAAGGGAAAGCTTTTTAGCCATCATACAACATTTTATTGATGATTTGAGGATTCAGGTATTCATTTAGAGATGCTAAGTAGGTGTCATTAGTTCAAATTAAATTATATATTTAACAATCAAAGGCCTGAAAGGCCTGAATGCAGTCAGGACGGAACAATATTTGAGTATTGAAATATTTCAATTATAACAAATTCTCTAAAATCTAAGGCTAAAATCTACACTTCAGATCTTTGGCCTTCTATTCTGACCTTTCATTCCTAAATATTACCTTATTCATGCTTAAAGCCCTTACTTTTGATGAAAAGAGCACTGCTTTGAGGGCCAGTGCTTTGCTACAAGGTCAGTATAATAATATAAAAATAATAAGGGCTTAATTATTATTTCTTCCATCGTCCTCCACCTTGATAATAGGGATAGCTCCTGTTATGGCTAATGCTCATGCCGAGTTAACAGAAAATAGCTACAGACATAAAACCACCCCAAAAATTGCACTCGAGTCAACAAATCAACATGATATTGTTAACTAGCTTTTCTTTGGTTTTTAAATCGGCAAAAGTCACTTGTTCGTCTGCTGAAATTTCAGAGGGACAGACTGATTTCCGGTGATTGTGTAATATGGACGTGGACCCTGTGAAATCGGCCCGGGTTCATTAGAATCTATTTCTATATTTACTTTTGCCTTATTTTCGGGAGACCCGGCGAAAAAGTTATAAATTGTCTTTGATCGCCTTTAATCTTGATCTATTTCGAAGGAAAGGAACATGTTAACATAGAATGGTTCCCGATTTATTGGATTTACGATAATACAGCGCCGATTATCATAACGCTGTGCGGGGTACCATAAAGATTTTTATTTGGGAATAGGCCAAAACGGCAGGTCGTCGCGGAAGTCCGATTTTCGTCGATGTCGTATTTCAAGATTCGGCGCGACGTAGGGCCCATCCATTTGATTTTTATTCGCAGGCTACAACTTTTTAGTTCTTATCGCACGGCCTTGGCAGATCCCTAACACCGGATTTTAAAATAAACGATAAACCTATCTGAGTAAGGGAAGTAACTCCAAAAGACGAGTTCCTTTAAAAAACGGTCGCTGACTACTTTCGATTTCGTGTTTACTTTTCGGCGCCGTTCAAAATCTTTTTTTCCCTTGAATTTTGATGTCCAAATTCGTAATTCGGAAATATGGCTTTGAAATCGGAATTGTTCACAAAAAATATAGGTAGCTGGCATTCAGTCTGATATTACTTTCGCGGGCTAAAAATCATGAATGGGTTTACTTTTTCACGCTCATGGATTTATTCGAATTCGGTGTTGTGAGGATCCGATTGCCGGCGACCACTATATGCAAGTCAGACTTTCAGTCTGACTGCATAAAAAAAGAAGTTCTGATTCACAAAGATAAATAGCCTTATCCAGTAAAACCACCGTAATAATCCTTTATTATTAACAGAAATACAAAGTAATCAAGCGATTTAGCCATGCGCATATGCCACGCCTTCAAAATTTTCTGGGGAGAACCCTGCTTGGTAATGGTCAATTTCGTATTTTAGGCCAACCGCTGTCATAACAACAGAAATTATTTTGAACCCTTATACATTTTCCACTATGTTGCTATAGATTTTTGTGTAAGGGCTCCAAACAGTAGATGCGTATTCTACCTGGGGTCTGACCAAAGTTTTGTACACTGTTTCTCTGATCTTATTTTAGGTCTGGATGTTTCTGTGAAGAAAAATTGAAAGTTTTTATTTGCATTTGAAATTATAGTGTCAATGTGCTTGTTTCAATGTGCTGCCTGGAAAGATCTCCAAATCTTGTATCTCCAAGGTATTTTAGCTTTGTTCAGTCTCAAGCACTTGTCCATGTAGCCTGTTATAAAAGTAAACTTTTAATTTTCTCTTCAGTAATATTTAGGACAATGCATATGCCTCGGCTAAACTCCATTTCCTACTTTTCTCCCACTGCGTTTAACTTTTCTGTGACTGTTCAACTCGACCCATTTTCAACTCGGCCTATCGGCCCAATATATAAGTCGCCCTGATTTCATTTTATGCCATAACCTTATTTTCGGTTATTTATTCAGTATTTTTATTACAAATACAAAGTTATTCAATCTTAGTTTAGTTATAAGGAAATTTACCTATTCATCAGAAAAATAAAAAGTTGAATTGAAATTTTGGGGTCATTCTTAGAATTGTACATAATCAAACTATAAATCGATAAAATGTTTCTGAAAAGACAAAAAATACAGATTAAAAAATGATAGAAAAAAAACAAGTAATGTATAGAAGCATCTTTTGTACAAAACTTGCACATATTTTATGAAAAATAATCTATGTTACTATGGACTATATATTGAGCACAGGGCATTTTAAGCGTTTTTTATGTTTTACATGTATATGTAATAACAAGGGATTCAACTGACAAATTCAGAAAAATCTACCCGTCCCCACAAAAACACATGTTACTTCGTTAATTCTAATGATAAATACACGAGATCTTCTTTGACTAACTCCTTACATATTTATCTAGCGAAAAACTAAGTGTTTTTTCAACAAGGTGTTTGGAAATTCTCGCTAGAGAAGCCGGTTTCGCGAAATTTGGGTCAAAATTGCTTGGTCCAACACAGGTTATTCCGGGGCGCTTGTAAGACTAAATATCGTTGGCTACGTTCTATAAGGACGTATATGCCAATTTCCATTTTTTTCTTTTATTGGGTTTTCACACACATATGATATTCCCGCGTCTTTTGCGAAGATGCTGGACCTGATAACTAATCGTATCCCCCCATAAAAGCTTCAAGAACTTGTAAGATACGTCATTTTCGCACCGGAAGTGGTCGAAAAGTGAAGTTTGAATATGACATATTGACAAATTTGATAATTGTTCATGTTTCCTTATGATAAAAGTTTATTTTAACAAGAGGCCCAAGAGGGCCTGTATCGCTCCACTGGATTAAAAATCTCAAGATTTGAAAGAGAGATATTGAAAATAGAAGGTAATGAAAGTGAACAGCATTCAAAAGGAATTCTGACTTTTTCTAAGTTGAAACTAACTTATGAAGAAATGAAATTATTTAACTAATATGTAAAATTACAAGGAAGAAAACTATATAGATATCACTTTGAAACAAGAGGACCAGAATGACCATAAACCGCTGACCTGAATTTTATTGATCCAGTGGATCTCATCCAATCTAAATTTCTAGAACAACTTTAGAAGAGGGTCACCCAAGGAACATTCTGGTAAAGTTTCATTAAAATAAGTCTAATTGTTCAGGAGGAGATGAGATTCAAAGATTCCAGGGTCAAAAAAAAACCCTGCCCTGCCACGCCCATATTTGGGGGTCAATCCAAATTTCTAGAACAACTTTAGAAGAGGGTCACCCATGGAACATTCTGGTAAAGTTTCATTGAAATCGGCCCAATGGTTCAGGAGGAGATGAGATTCAAAGATTTCGGGGTCAAAATAAGGCCCGCCCTGCAACGCCCATATTTGGGGGTCAATCCAAATTTCTTGAACAACTTTAAAAGAGGGTCACACAAGGAACATTCTGGTAAAGTTTCATTAAAATTGGCCAAATGGTTCAGGAGGAGATGTCGTTCAAAGATTTTGGGGTAAAAATAAGCCCCGCCCTGCCACGCCCATATTTGGGGGTCAATCCAAATTTCTTGAACAACTTTACAAGAGGGTCACCCAAGGAACATTCTGGTAAAGTTTCATTGAAATGGGCTCAATGGTTCAGGAGGAGATGTCGTTCAAAGATTTTGGGGTCAAAATATGCCCCGCCCTGCCACGCCCATATTTGGGGGTCAATTAAAATTTCTTGAACAACTTTAGAAGAGGGTCACCCAAGGAACATTCTGGTAAAGTTTCATTGAAATCGGCCCAATGGTTCAGGAGGAGATGAGGTTCAAAGATTTCCGGGTCAAAATAAGCCCCACCCTACCACGCCTATATTTGGGGGTCAATCAAAATTTCTTGAACAACTCTAAAAGAGGGTCACACAAGAAACATTCTGGTAAAGTTTCATTAAAATTGGCCTAATGGTTCAGGAGGAGATGTCGTTCAAAGATTTTGGGGTCAAAATAAGCCCCGCCCTGCCACGCCCATATTTGGGGGTCAATCCAAATTTCTTGAACAACTTTAGAAGAGGATCACCCATGGAACATTCTGGTAAAGTTTCATTAAAATCGGCTCAATGGTTCAGGAGGAGATGTTGTTCAAAGATTTTGGGGTCAAAATATGCCCCGCCCTGCCACGCCCATATTTGGGGGTCAATCCAAATTTCTTGAACAACTTTAGAAGAGGGTCACCCAAGGAACATTCTGGTAAAGTTTCATCAAAATCCACCCAATGGTTTAGGAGGAGAAGATGTTTAAAGAAAAGTTTACGCACGGACGCACGGACACACGGACGACGGACACCTCGCCATGACAATAGCTCGCTGGCCTTCGGCCAGTGGAGCTAAAAAAATAAGCCTGCCCTGCCAGTCCCATGTTTATGGGCAAATAAAAATTTCCCAAACAATTTTTGAAAAGGGTCATTCAAGGAACATTCGGATAAAGCCCCACCCTGCCACACCCATTTTTTGGGGGTCATTCCAAATTTCTTGATCAACTATCAAAGTGCGTCATCCAAGGAATATTCTGGTAAATTTTCATTGAAATTGGCCCAATGGTTCAGAAGGAGGCGTCGTTCAAGGATTTCGGGCTCAAAATAAGCCCCAACCAGCCACGCCGCTTTTTGGGGGTTGGGGGGTGGGTGGGGGGCAATTCAAATTTCTTGAACAAATTAAGGAGAGGGTCACCCAAGGAATATTCTGATAAAGTTTCATTATAATCAGCCCAATGGTTCAGGAGATGTCGTTCAAAGATTTTGGGCTCAAAATAAGCCCCACCATGCCACGCCCATATTTGGGGGTCAATCCAAATTTCTTGAACAACTTTAAAAGAGGGTCTGATTATCAAAGGAACATTCTGGTAAAGTTTCATTACAATTGGCCCGATAGTTCAGGAGGAGATGTCCTTCAAAGATTTCGGGCTCAAAATAAGCCCCGCCCTGCCACGCCCATATTTGGGGGTCAATCCAAATTCCTTGAACAACTATTAAAGAGGGTCATCCAAGGAACATTTTGGTAAAGTTTCATTAAAATTGGCCCAATGGTTCAGGAGGAGATGTCCTTCAAAGATTTCGGGCTCAAAATAAGCCCCGCCCTGCCACGCCCATATTTGGGGGTCAATCCAAATTTCTTGAACAACTTTAAAAGAGGGTCATCCAAGGAACATTCTGGTAAAGTTTCATTAAAATTGGCCCAATGGTTCAGGAGGAGATGTCCTTCAAAGATTTCGGGCTCAAAATAAGCCCCGCCCTGCCACGCCCATATTTGGGGGTCAATCCAAATTTCTTGAACAACTTTAAAAGAGGGTTATCCAAGGAACATTCTGGTAAAGTTTCATTACAATTGGCCCAATTGTTCAGGAGGAGATGTCCTTCAAAGATTTCGGGCTCAAAATAAGCCCCGCCCTGCCACGCCCTTATTTGGGGGTCAATCCAAATTTCTTGAACAACTTTAAAAGAGGGTCATCCAAGGAACATTCTGGTAAAGTTTCATTAAAATTGGCCCAATGGTTCAGGAGGAGATGTCCTTCAAAGATTTCGGGCTCAAAATAAGCCCCGCCCTGCCACGCCCATATTTGGGGGTCAATCCAAATTTCTTGAACAACTTTAGAAGAGGGTCACCAAAGGAACATTCTGGCCAAGTTTCATCAAAATCCACCTATTGCTTTAGGAGGAGAAGATGTTTTAAGAAAAGTTTACGCACGCACGCACGGACGGACGCACGGACGCACGACGGACACCCCGCCATGACAATAGCTCGCTGGCCTTCGGCCAGTGGAGCTAAAAATCAGTTTGAAAAAGAACACAACCTTTACCCAGGCCAGATTATTCGCGTGTCTCAGTTACATACATAAATATTGTTATATGCGTTTTTCACTTTTTCGAGAAACGTCTCACTCAACAGCTTTCGGGGTCTTGTATGCACCCGAAAAGAATTTTTTTTACAAGAGATTTGTCCTTTATCTTATATAACATCAAATTTAATTAGTTTTTTCATGCATTTTTCTTGTATGCCTTTTTTGTCTGTATGGCATTTTGTATCTCCGTCTTATAACGTTAACACCGAGAATTCAGCTTCAAATTGTTCGAAGCTTTGCCGATTCACTCGATTTAAAAGGATTCAGCCATCATCATTGTCACGTGGATCCACAAAAATAATTCATTTAAACTCAGCAATTTCATTGGACCACAATGTAACATTAACCGAGGGAGGTTGGTGAAAGATAATTATCTATTTTATGAGATCGATAAGTATTTTGCCCGGTATCTGGTACCAAATAGTATATTTAGTCTTACAAGCGCCCTGGACAAACCTGTGTTGGGCAAAGCAATTTCAACCAAAATTTCACGAAAACTGTTTGCTCTAGCGAGAATCCCCAAGCACTTTGTTGAAAAACCACTTTGTTTTTCGCTAGATAAATATGTTAGGATTTAGTCAAAGAAGATCTCGTGTAATTATCTTTAGAATGAACGAAGTAACGTGTTTTTGTGGGAACGGGTAGACTAGATTTTTCTGAATTTGTCAGTTGCATTCCTTGTTATTGTATATACATGTAAGATATAAAAAACGCTTAAAATGCCCTGTGATATTGAGGCCGAGTTGACCGGGCAGAGTTATTTGATGGGCCGAGTTGACTGGTAACCAACTTTTCTGGATCTTCTTGCACTGAATGAGGATTGAATACTTTGTATTTGTAAAAAAAAAAAATGAATAAATAATTGTAAATTAGGCTTTGACTAAAAATGAAAATGGGACGAGTTAGTTATATGTTAGGTCAAGTTGAAAATGGACGAAGTTGACCGGTGTCCTGTAAAACTCGGCCCGTCAACTCGGCCTGTATACATCTTATATTAAAAGAGCACATAAGGTCCTGAAAATATTTACATTGCATTGTTATACATGTACCTATATAATATATAAACAGGCCGAGTTGACTGTGAACCAGTTGACCAGTCACCAATCTAGCAAACACTTACAAATAGCAAATATTACCGGATAAGATCACTGGTCATGCAAAGACATGAACACATTCACCAGAACAGACAGAGCCAAGAGAGAGTAGTCGCATTGTACATACTAAATCTAACGTACATGTACACAAGAAGGGGATCATTTTGTGGCTAATGAGTAATGTTCCAAATTCTGTCTCTGCAACAGGCCAATTGTTAATAGCGATGAAATTTCTTATCAAAAGCTTCGCATACCTATAAATCATATGTTTTCTATCTCCGTCATAACTAAAACCACATAAAACCCGTCGATAAATCAAATTATTTGCTGCAATGAACAACACCTTTGTTTTCTCAGTCCGACACCATTTTGAACCTGAAATTTGATTGATCGCTCTTCTATCGATCGCCCTCGATTTTCAACTGCCCTATGAAATCAGATTCTTTTCACCTTTTGATCTTATGTGATTAAAAAAAAAATAAATAACGAAATAGACAAATGTCCTTTTGATGAATCCAATTTTCATTAAAATCAAAAAAATATAATCTTTTTTGATGAATATACGTCAATCCTCAGGAGGTGAATAGAATGGCCTATTTTTTGTCACGTGACCGGTGCTGAGGTAAACACAGACAGGGCGTTTTGTCGGGTTATAAAGTTGAACATTGCAATGTAGATGCAGATATTTTGCGATCGTTACCTCTCTGTAAAGTCGCAAGTCTAGTTTGGCTGTTCATTTTAAACTGTCAATCATATGATATATAAAGCTTTACTTACATTGCGAATACACCTTTACAATTTATGTGTCGACGTCAATAATTTATCGTTTAACTAATCCCATCTTCTTGCCCCCCCACTCATCCACAAGTATACAATTGAAATTGAAGAAAAATTTAATTGTCAAGGTTTAATATTTCTTAACCCTTTCCTGTTTTATAAAATTTTAGACCTGTCCAAATTCAAAGGTTTTGCAGAAGAAAATTTAAAAAGGATTAAAATGGAAAAAATAACCATTCAGTAGGGTAGAAAATAGTGTGGAAATGTTTTCTCAATCATAAAATCACAGACGCATAAAAAGCAGGGCTTAAACAGCAAAGGGTTAATGTATGTCTTTCACATACCAGAATGTATCCATGTCTGTTTTTTGCTTGAAAATATTCAACCGAAGCAATTGCTTTAAAATACAAATACAAATTGAGCCTGTGCGTGACATTTCCAACAATTTCATATGTGCGTGATATACAGACATTGACTCTGGTCAGACTGCAGCTGCACAGGCTGATCTGAGTCTTAACATTGTGCACATATGAAATTGTTGGAAATGTCATGCACAGGCTCAATTTTATTTACAGCCAGTTTCTATATAATCTATATAACATAATATTAAAGTTGTATTGCTATTTACCGACAGAAAGCCCCTTTTCTGAAAGTCTAATATCTTTAAAATTCCTATTTGATATGAAAAAAACCAAAACCAAACTTCTAAATCTATTTAGGTGGTTTGCCTAAAATATGAAAAGGACCATTATGACAAAATGGACCTTCTCATGGTGAAATGGACTTTTATATATGCAATAAAGCAATTACATGATAATAAATGGTCTATTGTTTGTCTCAAATGATATTATCAAATGTCTTACCTTAGGATACCTTCGGACCATCTGTGGACGTTGGCTGTGCTGCCATTGTATCTACCTCTTCTTTATTTCTCTCGTTTTTCTGATTTTTGTCTTGACTTCCAGTTATATGTCTATAGTTCAACTAAGCATGACAGCTGTGTCTGTTGTCAACATCTTGTGTGCACTCTAGAGGCCACATTTTTTGCCCAAATGTTTTGAAACTTGGTCAGAATGTTTGTCTCTATCAAATCTCGGTCAAATTCAAAATTAGGTTTAGGTGGGTCAAGAAGGGGTTCAAATCTTAGAAAACCTTGTGTCCACTCTAGAGGCCACAGTTTTGTCCCAATGTCTTGTAACTTGGTCAGAATGTTCGTCTCCATCAAATCTTGGTTTCAAGTTTGAAACTGGGTCAAGTAGGGTAAAAAATTGGGTCAAGTGGTCTAATTTTAGAAAACCTCGTGTGCACTCTGGAGGTGACATTTTTGGCCCAAATGTCCTATAACTTGGTCAAAATGCTTGCCTCCATCAAATCTTGGTATAGTTAAAAAATTGGTCAAGGGAGGTCAAAAATGAGGTCAAGGGGTCAAATCTTAAAAAACCTTGTGTACATTCTAGAGGCCTCATTTCTTACTCAAATGTCTTGAAAGTTGGTCAGAATGTTTGTCTCTATGAAATGTCAGTCAATATATAAAATAGGTTTAGTGGGGTCAAAAATGAGGTAAATGGGTCAAATTTAAGAAAACCTTGTTGGGACTCCATAGACATATATTTGTTTGAACATATTGTCTGAATGTTTGTTTTGAAATCTTAGACAAGTTCAAAAGCGGGTCAAAATCAAGGATACCTCCTCAAATCTTGAAAATCTTTTAGTACTTTAGAGGCAACACATTTGACTCAAATGTCTTGAAATGTAATCAGAATGTTCTTGATATCTTGGACTTTTTTTGAGCCAGTCATGAATTTCAAATAAGTAGTTTTGCCACTTTGCCACCTTTGTCAACTAAATGCCTCAGGTGAGCGCTTAAGGGCCAATGGTCCTCCTATTTGTGTGTAATTTCAGCCTTAAAATTATATTTCACCTCCTGGTCTGACCAGGGTACAGACAAAGCCCCACCAGGACAAAGCCCTACCAGACAAAACCCACATCAAATGAAAATTCATATTTACTTGAAGTTTGTCTATGACTTTACTGTTAGCACGCTTTCTGATGAGCAGTATGTTTATTAAATCTGCGTAATGTAAAAAGAATAATGCATCTGTATAAAGCAATTTTACAATAAGTCTAAAGGTCCTAAACGTTTGTGACCTTTGCATCGTGATGCACCTGAATCACAATTACACCTAATACATGCCAAAATATTATCATAACTTGTCATTTCATCAGAAAATTAGTCATTAATTACCTTGCATGATCTTGTTAAACAGTGTGACAAGAATACACAAGGGACCATTGAAATATGTATGTTGTCTCAAATATCTTGCAAAAACCAATCCGTCTAATAGTAAGTGTAAATAAATAACAAAAGAAATAGTAGAGACTTTGCAATGTACTCCTTATAATTGTTATCTCATCGTAGCCAATCTTATAAAGTCATCATTTTCACAGCTACAAAATAGCATTGATATAAGCTCTGAGCTCTTTTTCATATTAATGACACTGGTGTTAAATTAATAACACTGTAATAATGCCAAAAGTATTCAACCAGATTAATTCATTTCTGCGACAAAGGACTAGATTTATATAAAGAATTTTCAATTTTTTATAAAAAATAGTTCCACCTAAATAGCTGTGTCATCTCTTTAATTGTACTCCATTTCAGTGAATAAAGAAGGATGCTAGACATCAAAGATTTTAAGCCTGGAGTTCCCGATTACAGCACAGCACATGAACCAGTTGGAAAAAATTTTCCGCGGGATTTGGTATGTAAGGATTACAGCAAAATATGTATTAAGAGACCATTAATAGGGCCACAAAAAAGCATTTGTTAAACAGAATGGTTGCTATGTACATGTTTTGTTTAAACGTAAATTTTATTAAATATGTATGTTGTTGCGAATTTCTCAATAATCCTTCGTTGTAAATCGAATGGCGCGTCCTGAATGCAGGACAGTTTGCTTCCATTCATTCATAAAATTGTCTAAAAACTAGAAAAAAATGTTTTTTTTTGTTTTTACCTGGAAGGAATATGGAGATGAGAATTAAGAGATTTTTTTTCATAGGTGGCACACAAAAAAATCTATGGTATTATTCATGTATGGACCCACTTTTATGTCTTTGTAAAGTGTGAGTATTTTTAGCTCGGCTGTTTTCGGAGAAAACCCGAGGTATTGCTATAGCCTCCGTGTCATCGTGCAAAAACTTTGACATTTTGTTATATCTCTGGTTCTACTGAAGGCATTCACTTGAAACTTGGCACACAGCAGAGCGTAAGCACCCGTAGGCGGTGCTCCTGTTATTTATTCGTATCTCCTGGAAAATGAAAATGTGACCCATCACGCCAAAAAGGGACTATCAAGGTATTGTGTAAAGTGTCGACCCCAGTCAGACTGTGCATATTGCGCAGACTGACGAGGGTAGAAAATTCCACACTTTGCTTATTTTCTGAATCTAGAATGATCTTTCTACCTTCCTGTGAAAGAATTTTTGAATTGTGACCTCTGGTTTACCTATGCTGGACCCAATCTCTTTTTCAAATATTTATCTGACAGAGTTCCCAGATGGTCCCTTTTCACGTGACGGGTCACAAATATGCTCTCAATCTCCATCCTCAAATGAAAATTCTGTTTGATAAAGCTCTCAAATTGAGAAATATTTTTGTTTCAATGAAATAATTTCATTTTTGCGTTGATGTGTCCATGAATAAAGTCTGATGGAGGAGGAGTAATAAGCAAAAAGTAAAATCCGAGGGCAGATATAACTCCACCCCCCCATACTTTATTGATGGACACATTAACAAGAAAATCAAATCATTTCCATTATAACCACTAAAAATCTGAAATTATTACACACTGGTAACCCTTCTGTGGGTAAAAAATAGTTTTATCACATTTTTCTGCATGTAAACTTAGTGAAAAACTTATGATATTGTGGTTGGGAGAATTTCTCAGAAAACAAAGCACGCCATTTAGTACATGGGTTAAATGATGTCAAGCATCAATGTTCCTGCAAAAGATGACATCGAGCATAATAAATGGGGGGAGCTAAATGTGTACACAGTAAAACACATGACATATTGATGGCTTGCCGCGAAACAGTTGTAACTGCCTATATGTTTATAGGCAGTTACAACTGTTTTGCATTGAGCCATCAATATGAACTTTATTATGAAAAAAGTTCTAAGTAATTTCTTCCTATTCCATATTTGCGATTTTTTTTTCAAGTGGGTTATAGTAGGAAATAATAAAATTTGATACAAACATTATTCTTATTTATCTCTTCAATTCATTAAGCACCATTCCAAGATTTGACTTGGTAATAACTTGTCCATGTACAAGTAGCCTAAAAAATGTGCTTGTCCGTTGGTAGAAAAGTCAGTTGGAAAAGTCAGGCATGGGAATTCCACACCTCTGGTTAAAGCAATGGTCCATTTATTTTTGCAGAATAAAACAGCCTTGGAAGGGCTTAAATTAAGCCAGGAACAGATTGACCAGTTCTGGAAAGATGGCTACCTACTCAACATTCCAGTCTTGACCCCTGAACAGTGTGACCTCATTCTGGAGGAATATAAATATTTCATGGTTTGTATATTGTTACACACTCAACATTGCTATGTTCAGAAAGAGAGGGTATTGTTAGCTTTTTAGAAACATATAACCTATAAGCCAGGTAAATCTGCCCAAATGATGCTACTTGTAAGTTTTAGCTGTCTTACCCAGATTATACTAAACAACCAAAGAATTTCAAGAGTAAACTCAATGAACATGAATTCAAAAGGGGAATGCCGAATATTGAAAAACAAAATGTTGAAAAAAGAGAAATTGCTTGAAACTATGCCAGTGCTTGAAAAATTTTGTTTGTGTAAAAATGTTTACAGAAAACCTTAAAAGCTTCTTATTATGCCCTCCTTGGAAGAAGAGGGGGTATATTGTTTTGCACATGTCGGTCCGTCGGTAGGTTGGTCCATCCGCCCGAAGCCAGTTCTTGTCCGGAGCAAATTTCAGAAAGTATAATAGATGAAACTTTATAGGTGGATAGATCACATCAAGGAGAAGTGTGGTGCATAAGAACTGTAACTCTACTTTGAGTCATTACCCTTTGTTACATTTATAAGTTGATTTTTGTCTGGAGCATATCTCAAAATGTATGCAACCTAGAATCATGCAACTTCACAGGTAAATAGATCACATCACCTGGGGGTGCAGTGCATAAGAACTGCAACTCTACATTGCTTATTTTTATACCCCCCACCTACGAAGTAGAGGGGGGTATATTGGTTTCACCATGTCTGTCTGTCTGTCCATCCGTCCGTCCATCCGTCCGTCCATCCGTCCGTCCGTCCGTCCGTCCGTAGACCTTTTCGTTTCCGGACTCTTACTCAAGAACCAAATGACCTACAATCATGAAACTTTATGCAAATGTTCCTTATGACCCAAGGAAGTGCCCTATAGTTTTTGGGTCACATAGGTCAAAGGTCAAGGTCACTGTCAGCCTTTGTTCAATTTTCATTTCCGGACTCTAACTCAAGAACCAAGTGACCTACAATCATGAAACTTTATGCAAATGTTCCTTATGACCCAAGGAAGTGCCCTATTGTTTTTGGGTCATAAAGGTCAAAGGTCAAGGTCACAGTTAGCCTTTGTTCAAATTTCGTTCCGGACTCTAACTCGAGAACCAAGTGACCCACAAACTTGAAACTTTGTGCAAATCTTGCTTATGATCCAAGGAAGTGCCCTTTTGTTTTTGGGTCATATAGGTCAAAGGTCAAGGTCACTGTCAATTTTTGTTCAATTTTCATTTCTGGACTCTAACTCAAAAACCAAGCGACCTAGAATCATGAAACTTCATGCAAATGCTGCAAATCACATCAATATTTGTTACAAACACATCCTGCACTAAAAGCACTTGCATTCTGACAAAGTGCTTGTGGGGGGTATTATTTCGCTCTGCGACAATTCTAGTTTTGAGTTGTTGCTCTTTCTTAAATTTATTAGTTGATTTTTGTCATGAGCATGTCATAAAAAGTATGCATGCTAGAAATATGAAACTTCACAGATGGATAAATTGCACTGAGAAGAAGTGCTGTGCTCATGTTTGGCGTCTGGTGTGCAGAGCATACCTCCTACATCTTATGTAATGATAGATTATTTCGAAACTTGGCAGTTATTTTCCTCTCATGATTACAGAATGCAGTGCTTAAGAACTGTAACTCTACCCTGTTTAATTTTTTAGTGATTCCCCTTTGTTGTTTTTCATACTTGGACATCCAGCAGTGAAACGGGTGAATCTTATGACTATTTGGCATCTTCTTAAAGAATCAGAGTTTAAGGCTTTAAATGAGTGTCCACAACATAGGTAAAATAAAGATCTAGCACTGGCATTACCCTCACTAAGCTGGATCTCTGTAACAAATATTTCAATGAAGTGTGTGTGTATTTCCGTTTATTAATCATTGCTACCATAGCATAATCATGCAGGTATGAGCACCGTTACAGGGAATAGTGCAAGGATACATGACGAAATATTTCAATGAAGTGTGTGTGTATTTCTGTTTATTAATCATTGCTACCATAGCATAATCATGCAGGTATGAGCACCGTTACAGGGAATAGTGCAAGGATACATGACGAGACTACTGCTGAGATCCACCATGGTTCTTTAAAATGCTTGGTGTAAAGCACAGTCTCATAACGGGGCCTCAGTTTAATGTCTCATCCAAGGACAAGTAGTTTGTTAGTGTGCCAGCTTGGAAATCAAACCCAGGCAGTCGAACATCAATGATTTTGAAGTCTGGTGCTCTACCTACTGAGCTAATCGGGCTGAATTCAACAAAGTGAGTTTCTGCATTAACATATATAATATAAAACTAAGAATCAGTGCAAAAGTACCATATATACATTTTAGGGTGGAGCTCCCCATCCTGGAATGGAGATGTTGTATGAATACCACCGTAATCAAAGTGGAGATCCTGACAATGTATTGATGCATGCTCTCGGTCATTGGAGATTGACCGAGGGATTCCATGATATTGTCTTCTACCCAAAAATTGTGGTAGGTATTTATTGATAGATTTATCTATCAGCCATTAAAATGCATAAAAGATAACTATTGGTTAAATATAGCCCCAATATTATTTTCAACCAATCAGGATTGTTGTTTCAATTTTACCAATTGAAACAACAATCCTGATTGGCTGAAATTAACTTCAAGCATAAACTTAATAAACTGTTATCTTTTATACAAATTGGCCCAGACCTACAATCATGTGATCTAGTATAGGGTTTGATCCCTGACTTGGAAACAAGATTCTTTCTAGAAATTGTCTCCCATAGTGCCATGAATGGGTGGATAATTGTAAAACTGTGTGGGATGAGCAGCTGGCTGTATAGAAAGGATGTTGTGGTAGGACTGGTGAGAGAAATGACAGGAAGCCATGTTTAGGTGCTCAAGCTTCTGTGATATTTTTGAAAAATTGTTTTGTTAGATTTAGTACTAACCAAAAACCCAGCATACTCATTAGATAATACCTTATACCTTGATACTATCTTTTTAACCAAAAGAGAAGAAATAGAGGATAATGGTTTGTCTAAGTGTAAGATTTATATTTATACCCCCACAAAACGAATGTTTTTTATACCCCCGCAAAACGAATGTTTTCGGGGGTATACTGGAATCAGCCTGTCTGTCCGTCTGTCCATCCGTCCGTCCGTCTGTCTGTCTGTCCATCCGTGGACATTTTTACTAGTAATTTTGTGTCATAAACTCCACCTTCAGTTTTCATTCAATAGTAATGAAACTTCATACAAACAATGATCACAAGTTGAAGTTTTGCAAGACTCAACTTTCAAGTCTCAACTCCACCTGGTTCATAAATTATATCCCCTTGAACTTAGACATTTTTTTTCTATTTGTAACTATGTACTGATAATTTTGTGTCATGAACTCCTCCTTCAGTTTTCATTCAATAGTCATGAAACTTCATACAAACATTGATCATAAGATGAAGTTTTGCAAGACGCAATTTTCAAGTCTCAACTCCCCCTGATTCATGAAGTATCTCCCATTGAACTTAGACATTTTTTCCTATTTGTTACTATGTACTGATAATTTTGTGTCGCGAACTCCTCCTTCAGTTTTCATTCAATAGTGATGAAACTTCATACAAACATTGATCATAAGTTGAAGTTTTGCAAGACACAATTTTCAAGTCTCAACTCCCCCTGGTTCATGAATTATCTCCCCTTGAACTTAGACTTTTTTCCTATATATTACCATGTACTTATAAGTTTGTGTCTCAAACTCCTCTTTCAGTTTGCATTCATTAGAAATGAATCTTTATACAAACATTGATCATAAGTTGAAGTTTTGCAAGAAGCAAATTTCAAGACTCAACCCCCCCTGGTTCATAAATTATCTCCCCTTGAACTAAGACATTTTTTCCTATTTGTTACCATGTACTTATAATTTTGTGTCGCAAACTCCTCCTTCGGTTTTCATTCAATAGTAATGATTTTTAATACAAATATTGATCATAAGTTGATGTTTTGCAAGAAGCAAATTTCAAGACTCAACCCCCCCTGGTTCATAAATTATCTCCCCTTGAACTAAGACATTTCTTCTATTTGTTGCTATGTACTGATAACTTTGTGTGGCAAACTCCTCCTTTGGTTTTCATTCAATAGTTATGATTTTTAGTACAAATATTGATGATAAGTTGAAGTATTGCAAGACACAATTTTCAAGTCTCAACTCCCCCTGGTGCATGAATTATGTCCCCTTGAACTAAGACCTTTTTTTGCCGATTGTTACCGTGTACTCATAATTTTGTGTTGTGAACTCCTCCATGAGTTTTCAATCAATAGTAATGAAACTTAATACAAACATTGATCAAAAGTTGAAGTTTTGCAATACGCAATTTTCAAGTCTCAACTGCCCTGCTTCAAGAATTAGAACTTTAGCTTTTTTGTACACAAGTAAAAATCTTGTATTGCAAACTCCTCCTTGTTTTCTTTTTCGTTCACATATACTAGTAATTTTGTGTTACAAACACCTCCTTCAGTTTTCCTTCAATAGCTTGAAAACATTTATCACATGTTTAAGTTTTGCAAAACGCAATTTACAGGTCTCAAATCCAAGAGTTATCTTAATATTTGAAGCATGTTTTGCCTCTTCTGTCAAAGTATCTCATTCTCTGAAAGCACTTGCGGGGGTATTAAGTCACATTCAGTGACAAGCTCTAGTTCATTGAGTGAACAACAGAAGCTATATTTATATGAGCTGCAGAGTCACAAGTGGAAATTTTATATAGCTTTTATTGTACACCAGATGAAAAATTATATGATCCTACTCGAAAATCAAACAAACATTCTATTTCTTTCATGCAAAAATAACACAAAACTTTATTTTTTATGCCCCCGATAGGGAGGCATAATAAATTTGACTTGTCCGTCCGTCCGTCTGTCCGTCCGTCTGTCCGTCCGTCTGTCCGTCCGTCTGTCCGTCATTCCATCCAAAAACTTTAACATTGGCCATAACTTCCTTATTACTATCAAAGCGGTGTCGGGGGCATTGTCATCTTACAGTGACAGCTCTTGTTTTTAACAAATTCTTTTGTAGTGTGTCATTTAACATGTGATAACAAGGCAACATTCATTCATTAGGTTCTGCGTGGATAGCATTAAATGGGATGAAATTAATGAAAGCTGGGTAATATTTTTAGCTCACCTGAGCACATCATGCTCAAGGTGAGCTTGGTGATCATTGAAGGTTTGGCGTCCCTTGTCAGGCATCAACAATTTAAGTGTTTACACTCTTGAGGCCACAAATATGGTCCAATAATCATGAAGCTTGGTCAGAATTTTGGTCAAGTCACAAGGATGAACTCGAAAATGGGAAGGATCCATGCCTTATCAAGGGAAAAGGGGCCTTAATGATAATTAAATGGTTTACACTTTAGAGGCCACAAATATGGCCCAATCTTCATGAAACTGGGTAAGATTTTTGGCCAGGTCACTAAGATGCACCCTATTGAAAATGGGAAGGATCCATGCCATATCACAGGAAAAGGGGTCTTTATGATAAATTTCTTTGTCATGAATCTAGAGCCCACACTTTTGGCCCAAACTTCATGAAACTTGGTTTTATGTAGTAATTATCTCCTTGTTGACATCTTCCTATTCAATTGATGTGATGTCCCAGGGGTCAAAGAGACTCATGTGAGTGATCTAGAACCATCATGGTCCTCTTGTTTTGTAATTTCACTGATTTGGCAGTGAGTTTATCAAGTGATAATCTACCAAAAAGCATTAAAGAACAAAAAATATAGTGGACTTTTCCCTTTCATGCCACCCTCTCCTCTATAATATTTTCTTTTCTTATTATAGCCATTTCCATGTGTATTCTTGTCAAAATTCGGAATGTAGCCATATTCATACAATTTATTAGTTATACTGTTTATTGCAGGGGTATATAAAATTTTTTCCCGACTGGAAAACTAGAGCCGCGGGCGAGGGTTGACATAATTTTTTCGAGCTAGGAATAAATCGTCATATATCCCAGCAAGAAACTGTATCACAAATTGATATACTTCAAAGTTTTCAATGAAATATCTGTCTTTTGTCTATATAAGGCCGTGGTATGTACCGAACTCTTTGAAACTGCCAATATTCCCCAATGTGCCTCAAATGAAAATTAAATATGTAGCGACATCATAGGTAGTCGTGACATCATGCCACAGCATTCCACGATTCTTGGCTGATTCTGTGTGAAAGCTAGCACTGTAAATGGATGGATTAATAAAATGAAAAAATATATGTCACCTTTAATATCGCTTAGAACATGTTTTTATTACCTGACATGAGCTTTGTACAGCAGCATACTGTGTATACTCAGGCCATGTTTTCAATGAAGTGAGAGAATCATGGCTGCCATTACCGGTTGAAATATTTGTCTATGTTTCCGGCAAGGCACCTGAAGGAAATATTAGATGTTATACCGCAGCGGCCATAGAAATCAATGTTTGTCAGGTCAGCATTATCCAACAAAAATGCTTTAATTTTCTATGCAGTATGATAATTTCTCTTGTATATTTCAGGTCCCAGTATCCCAGCTGTTAGAACCAGATGGTAGTATGTCCTCTGTGAGATTCTGGCATGACCAACTGTTTGCTAAACCACCCAACCATGGAGGTTGTGTAGCATGGTATGGAAACAAATATATGTGACCTATCATAAGAAAAAGGACCATCTTGGAAACTCTGTAAAATGAATATTTTGGAAAAGGATTGGAACCAGCATAGGTCAACCAGAAGGCGTATTTCTGATATGATTACATAAAAAGGTAGAATAATTATTGAAGATTCAGAAAATTTGTTTTTTTGGCGAAAAGCTTTGGTTATTCTGCATGATCTGTGCAGTTTGGGCATTTGTCAGATGGACCCTTCTCATGTTACAGGTCACATATAAAGCGTAATTGTTTGTTTGTTGTGTAAGATTAATCCATCTATCATTGAGTCAATAACATAAGCAACTCAATGAAAGATCTTTAGCATACTTGCATTAATGTGAATTAATTGTTCTATTTCTAAAGGCAAAAATGAGGTGAAATTCTCTTAAAGCTTGTTATTTCAAATGTGATAGTCTAATTGGTACATTATGCAGCAGGAATTCTATGGCTGTTTTAGTTATCATTATTAGTCCCCCACCGGTTACCGGTTGGGAGACTATAGGTTTGCTCGATTCCGTCTGTCCATCCGTCCGTCTGTCCGTCACACTTTTGTCCGGGCTATATCTTCTAAACCATATGTGCTAGCAACTTCAAACTTGGTACACTTATAGATCCCATTGAGGAGAAGTGTCATGTTCAAGAACCATTACTCTGTCACGCCAACTTTTTGAGTAATGACCCTTTGTTGTTTTTACCCTTACATTCTTGTCCGGAACATATCTCCTAAACTATGTGTGCTAGCAACTATAAACTTTGTACACTTATAGATCTCATTGAGGAGAAGTGTCATGTTCAAGAACCATTACTCTGTCACACCCACTTTTTGAGTTATTGACCTTTGTTGTTTTTAGCCTTACATTCTTGACCAGATCATATCTCCTAAATTATAAGTGCTAGCAACTTCACCCTTGGTACACTTATAGATCTTATTGAGGACAAGTGTCATGTTCAAGAACTGTTATGCTGCCACGCCCACTTTTTGAGTTTTTGCACTTTGTTGTTTGTACCCTTACATTTTTGTCCGGATCATATCTCCTAAACCATAAGTGCTAGCAACTTCAAACTTTGTACACTGATAGATCTTATCGAAGACAAGTGTCATGTACAAGAACTGTTACTCTGCCATGTCCACTTTTGAGTTATTGCCCTTTGTTGTTTTAAGTCTTACATTCTTGTCTGGATCATATCTCCTATACTATAAGTGCTAGCAACTTTAAACTTTGTACATGTATAGATCTCATTGAGGACAAGTGTCATGTACAAGAACTGTTACTCTGTCACATCCACTTTTTGAGTTATTGCCCTTTGTTGTTTTTATCTTTACATTTTTGTCCGGAACATATCATCTAAACCATAAGTGCTAGAAACTTCAAACTTGCTACACTTATAGATATCATTGAGGACAAGTGTCATGTACAAGAACTGTCACTCTGCCATGTCCTCTTTTTGAGTTATTGCCCTTTGTTGTTTCTATCCTTACATTTTTGTCCCGTACTTATCTCCTAAACCATAAGCCCTAGCAACTTCAAACTTTGTACACTGGTAGATCTCATTGAGAAGAAGTGTAATGCACAAGAACTGTTACTCTGCAACATCCACTTTTTTAGTTATTGTCCGTTGTTGTTTTTTATCCTGACATTTTTGTCAGGACCATATCTCCTGAGCCATCAGTGCTAGCAACTTCAAACTTGGTACACTTATAGATCTCATTGAGGACAAGTGGCATGTTTAAGAATCATTCTTCTACGCCCACTTTTGGAGTTTTTGCCATTAGTTGCTTTTACTCTTATATTTTTGTTTGGGACATTTTGTTCAAAACCTAATGTGCTACCAACTTCAAATTTTGTATACAGTTATAGATCTAGTAAGTTGGAGATATATTATAAGAAAGGATTTTTTGTTATCCGGTGGGGGACTCCTGTATTACATGCACTTGTAAATTTTGATATAGGGACAGTTTAAAAAATAATTTATTTCTCTTTGTTCATTAATTGCAGGCATCAAGATTATTCATACTGGACCAGAACAAAACCAATGAAACATCTAACAGTAATGTACTATTTTATGTTAACTCTCTTTTTTAGCTCTGCTGTTTTTAGAGAAAACCCAAAGTATTGCTATAGCCTTTTTGTCATCCTTTGGCAAACTGTGACAGTCAAACACAATATCAAAGCTATTTTTTTAGCTCACCTGAGCAGGAAGTGCTCCAACTGAGCTTTTGTGATCAATGACTGTCCTGGGTCCATCAGTCAATTTATCCATCCGTCTGTCTGTTTGTCCACAACTTTAAGAAATCTTCTCCCCAATCATCAACCAAGCTTCATGTACCCTATGATCCTTAGGGTAGGGCTTTCAAAATACTTATCAGAATTTGAATCTATGCAGAACTCTGGTGCCCATTGTAACAGAGAAAAACACTTAAAAAATCTTCTCCTCCCAAACCACAAGACCTAGAGCTTTCATATTATTTGGTATGTAGCATCACCCAATACTTGTCTACCAAAAACCTCAAATTGTTGCTTAATGTTGAAAAATAGTCCTATGTTGTGGGATCGTTGATTTCTTGTTTTGTTGTCATAAAGTAGTCTAGAGGGTATCCTGTCTTTTGACCTTTCCAATATTTTATAGTCAAAGGGAAATAATACACAAGTGATAATTTAAGAATTTCATGCTTACTCCCCCTGTTATGTTCAATGAATAAAAATGTTCAGGGATTGTTATCTTTACGAAAATTTTGTATTTAAACAATCAGTCTTTTGAAATGAACCCTTGTCTTTCCGATACGTTCATAAAAGTCAAAGTGCTGAAAGTACTGGATACACTAAAGGTGATGGATATATACTTTCTGGGAAAAACAGAGATCCTCAAAATCAGCCCTATGTTGTGGGACCCAGATTTAACACCTTTAGAAAAAAAAGTACAAAATCTTTTAAAAAAAATCCTCTTCTCCTAAACTAAAAGGCTTAAACTTTTTATATATGGCATGACATATTTATTTAAGACCCTTTATAATAAAGCTTCAACTTGTTTTGCACAACTTGAATATTAGCCCTTTGTCATGGTAACTCAGACTTTATATAGAAATAAAGAACAGAACCTTAAAAAATCTTCTCCCAATCCATTTAGCTTAAAACTCTGATATTTGGCATTACATATAATCCGAGGAACATTAAGTGTGCCAACTTGAACATACACCAGCCCTGTGTTG
The DNA here is from genome assembly GCA_948146395.1 of Fragum whitleyi. Lineage (NCBI taxonomy): Eukaryota > Metazoa > Mollusca > Bivalvia > Cardiida > Cardiidae > Fragum > Fragum whitleyi. The sequence goes on along the minus strand of OX411547.1, from coordinate 38,780,541 downwards.
TGAGGACCTTGATGTTACAACAGACCAAGGAAGGAAGCACCAACAATCTTTCTGTTTCTTAACAGAAAAACATACATCTCTAAATTTTGTGAATGAGAATGTCTATGTGGTCCCCAATTAAAACACTGTAAATTTCTTTCAGATTGAAATTTAGCCTTCATTGTTTTTTTTGTTTTTTTTATATATATATATATATCAAGAAGGATTTTCTTGAAAATTATATTTGCTTGCAAATTGTTAGCCTAAATCCTTCTTTTTCTGCCTTACTATTGATCTATATAATCTACCAAAATATTGAAATTTTAATCTTTAAATTCGAAATAAGCGCTTTGTTTGGTGCTTGCTTAATGCAGATGTGACTGTTAAAGTAAATACATTAAAACCCTTCCTTCCGACCACCCTGGAAAAAAGGGCACCCAGCTATAAAGAATGATATTTGACAGAATGGAACTTTTTGTTCTGTATTTCAATGGTCACAAATCCCCCTAAAGCGAAAGACCTGCGATTACAACCACTAATTTCAGTACAAACTCTGTATAATACATAATTACAAACCTTTCTAATAAGACCAGTAACTTCACACCTCCTGATCGACCATCCAAATTTCACTCTAAGTAAGTACAACACTAATTGGGTACAAATGCATCAACAATGGATTTTCTGATTGGACTGTAAAAGTTAATACATCTAATAACTCTGATAACCATATTTTGAGATCAGACTGTATTTCAAGTTTAAATTTTGATATTATAGGCATAGCAGAAAGTCATCTTAGTAAAAATGATGTTTTATCTGTAGCAGGCTATAAATGGATTGGTCATAATCGGCAAAATATTCATATAAATGCCAAACATGGCTCTGGTGGAGTAGGTTTTTTGATTAAAGAATGCCTTTTAGACGAATTCGATATAGCTGTCGAAAATAAAACTGTTGAAGGTATATTGTGGCTGAGGATGACTCACACGGTTACAAATACAGTTTTGTTTCCTTGTGTCTGTTATCTTCCACCACAATATTCATCTAGAGCATATGATGTTAATAACTTTTTTGATAATTTACTTGCAGATGTAAACCAATATCAGAATGAGGGTTTAATCTTTATATGTGGCGATTTTAATGGAAGAACAGGCGATTTGGATGATTTTATTGCAGGAGTTGATTGTATTCCACCACGTGATGTAGTCGATCATAAGACAAACCAATATGGGGAAATTCTAATTGATTTCCTCATAAACACAAATCTATGCATGTTAAATGGCAGACAAAGCATTCAAAATAATTTCACATCGGTATCCACTAAAGGATCAGCCGTTGTTGACTACTGTCTAATTAAACATGATAACTTAGATAGAATAACAGAATTTTCGGTTTTATTAGCCAGTGATGTTATAACCAGTTGTTTAGATGGCTCTAAAGTTATTCCATCTAGCATACCTGATCATTCTATTCTTACATTTAAACTTAATCTGCCCACAGCTTGTCTTAGCCAATCTGTAGAGTCAGAGAATAGTTCTCTGTCTGATAAATTTGATTGCAAGGCTTTTAACAACAATTTCCTTAGTGAACCAGATATTGTGAAACTCGTTAATATGAAAATTGATAAACTAGAACAGGGTTTTAAAACACAGGCAGATATTGATACAGTATTTGATGAGTGGTGCTCTTTAGTAAGAAATGATATGTATGATAAAATTCCTCGTAAAACTATTGTATCTGGTCTTTGTAATAAGAAGCATCGTCCAGGTAAAGAATGGTGGAATGAAAACTTATCAAGGCTATGGGCTGATCTTGTCATATCAGAACGCAATTGGTTAAGAAGCAAAAATAGGGCTGAACAAACACGACTGAAAAGCGAATTTGTGAAGTCAAGAAAACATTTTGATAGAGAAATTCAGAAATCCAAACGCCGTCATTGGTATATGACCCAACAGAAACTTATCAATAGTTGTAAATCGGATCAAAATGAATTTTGGAGGTCAATTGGTAACATAGGAATCAATTCTAAGAAAAAAGTTGATATTCCCAATGAAGTTATTTTTGACGACGGTAGTACTTCTACATGTACCAATAGGATATTGGAAAAATGGAAAATTGATTTCAGCAATTTGTTTAGAGATAATTCAATGACCGACAATAGTCAATTTTGTTTCTCTAACACCGAGGATGATTCATTAGATTTTAATGCCCCTTTTACATTAACAGAAGTTAAAGAGGCTATTGATGCGGCAAAATCTGGTAAAGCATGTGGTATGGATGGAATTCCCTCGGAATCTCTCAAAAATGATACTGCTGTATTATTTCTACACAGTCTTTATAATGTTTGTTTTAATACAGGAAAAATCCCTACTTCATGGGGCAAATGTATAATTAACCCTATACCTAAATCATCTAAGTTGGATTCTAGAGACCCTCTATCCTACAGGGGAATCTCACTTGCCTCTTCAATGTATAAGATCTATGCATCTCTATTAAATAAAAGGTTAAACACTTGGGCTGAAACTAATGACATTATAGAAGATGAACAAAACGGTTTTCGAAAGAACAGAAGCACCATTGACCATTTGTCAACACTTACAAACATTATAGATACCCGAAAAAAATTAAAGCGTTCAACTTTTTGTGCTTTTATCGATTTTAAAAAGGCGTATGATAATATAAATCGTCACTTGCTATGGAAAAAGATCTTCGATAATGGGATTGTGGGGAAAATGCTAACTGCTATTCAATCCCTTTACACCTCGGTGTCGTCTTGTATCCGTGTTAACTCTCTTTGCACCGACTGGTTCAATATAGAGAATGGATTGCGACAAGGATGTGGTTTATCTCCCTTATTATTTAACTTGTTCATTAACGACCTTGCTGTACTACTGAAGTCATTAAATATCGGGGTGCAATGTGGTTTAGATAAAGTATGCATCCTTTTATACGCAGACGACATTGTTATTTTGGCAGAAAATGAAGGAGATTTACAAATGCTATTAGACACTCTTGACGACTGGTGTACTTTAAATTATATGAAAGTTAACTACGATAAAAGTCAAGTTATACATTTTCGCCCTATGTCAGTTCCTAGGTCAAAGACAACTTTTTCTATTGGTAACGGTCATATCGATACAGTCGATAGGTACACATATCTCGGTCTAATTCTGCAAGAACATTTAGATCTAGAAATTACAGTCAAGTCAGTTGCGCAAAGTGCGAGTCGAGCTCTTGGTCTTGTTATAGCACATTGCAAGTCTAAAGGTAGTCTGCCATATGAAGTATTCTCTCGTTTGTACGACTCAATAGTCTGGCCAACAATAGCGTATGGAGCAGCGATATGGGGTCACAAAACATAAACATGCATAAACGCGGTCCAAAATAGAGCTATGCCCTTCTTCCTCGGGGTGGGTAAATATACCCCAAACGCAGCCGTCATAGGAGAGATGGGCTGGGTACCACCCTCTGTTCGACAATGGAAATCTGTAGGTGTATTTTGGGCAAGATTATCAAATATGCCCCATACGCGTTTAAATAAACGGTTGGCTCAATGGTGCTTCTCTCGATCAAGTCCCTCGTGCAAAAATTGGTTTTTTAATGTGCAAAAATTGGTTTTTTAATGTAACAAAAATGTTATGTGCTAATAATATGCGAGATTTATCAAATATCAATACTCAACTGTCAAAAAATGAATTAAAAATCAAAATTGAAACCTGCATGTCAACACAATTCATTAAAATTGGGATTTATCAGTCCAAAGAGAAACAAGTCAAACTGGTCAAGGCTCCAATAAATTACGCACTTATCGTTTATTTAAAACTGAGTTCGGCGTAGAGAATTATTGTAAAATCATTTTACCAGTACGTCACAGATCCTCCTTTTCAAAATTCAGATGTGGCGTTGCCCCAATAAGAATCGAAACAGGTCGATACGAGGGCCTTGCGATTTCAGAGCGTCTATGTCCTTTCTGTTTTGAAGTTGAAGATGAGATACACGTTTTGTTGTTTTGCAATATGTACATTGACATAAGGCAAGATCTTATCAAGGCGGCTAAATATCTTGACACCAGTTTTGATTCTAAATCAACAAAGTTTTCAAATGTAAATTTTTTTTACCGAAAATCAACCCTAACCATGTGCAAAATTGGGTAAAAATTGTCAAACATTCACCTATGTTTTTGCATTTTGAATGCATGGCTTTTGTTTGGCGTTAAATAAACTTTTGTTATGCGATCTTACCAGTATGTTTAATTTTACAGGTACATATAGCCCTTGAAGACCAAACAGTAGAAAATGGAGCTTTACACTACATTCCTGGCTCACATAGGTAATTGTTTAGGCTTTGGTTATATCCCTATGCTTAGTGTTTTTTCTACGAAAATATATTTCTTTTCCTTAAGATTTATCATCACATATCAAGGGTAAACTAAGAAAAGCACAGTAAAATCTGTCTTAGAGGCAACCCTCATTCAGTAAGCAAGCTGTATTAAGATAGCACCTACCAAGTTCCCAGAAACAGCTGTTTCCAGTGAATGTACCTGTTTAAAGACAGCAATGGTCTTAAGCAAGTACTTTTGTATGCAGCTCAAAGACTTCACCAGATTAGATTTGTATCCTTTTGTGTCATTTTGATCCAATTTCACCAACTAGTACATTTGAATCCTCTAAATTGCAACTTTGATTATAGCAATTTGCAGCCTAAAACTGACCTTGTACACAAACAGTAGAGTTAAAGAACAAAGGATGAGATGAGATTGTGGAATATTGTTTTGCTGTTTTACATCTGTCTGTTGGCCAGTCTGCAAAACTGAACAAAAAAACAGTTAAAAAAACAGTTATGTTGCCAATTACTTTAGGGCTATTCAAGGTACAATGCTCATATTTGGCATGATACGCATCTGCAGATTCCAAGGTCAAGATCGTCTGTCAAGGTCAAAACTGAAAGATACATATTTTATATCAGATTAACTTCTGGTCAATAGCATCAAAATTGTTGATAAATTAAAGATGGAATTAACAGGACTACACAATATTATAACAGCATCAAGTTTGTTGACCTAATTATACATCTAACCTACTTTATTATTGTATTACAGATGGACAAGAAACAATGGAGCGCCTCTACCTGTGACAGACTTTAACTTTAAAGATATGGAATCGATCAAGGTAACTACAGCCAGAGATGGAGATAAGTAGGGAATAATCATTTGTTTCAGTGTAAGATTGATTTATATTTCATTGAGTGAAATATTAATCAATCTTATTCGATAACAAACGGTTATTGTTTAATGAAAAAATGAGAATACATTTGAAAATATTAGTACAAATTTCCTTAAGTGCACCATTTTGTGATAATCTACGATTGTTTTTTGATAATCCACTGAAAAGCATCAAAGAAAAGACTTCAATGAAAAATTACAGAATGTGAAAATCTGACTTAGGGCTTAAACCCCATACGCACTTTTGTTTAAATCTGCTTGACATTTTTATTCTTACACAATGATTAGTAGTCCAGTTTATCATAGAAGTAGAGGAGGATATATTGGCTTCACCATGTCTGTCCATCCATCCGTAGTTCTTACGTTTCCAGACTCTTACTCAAGAACCAAGCGACCTAGAATCATGAAACTATATTACAATGCTGCTTATGACCAAGGAAGTGCCCTATTGTTTATGGGTCACATAGGTCAAGGGTCAAGGTCCCAGTCAATTTTTGTTAAATTTTTGTTAGATCCAGCCTCTAACTTAAGAACCAAGTGTCCTAGAATCAATCACAAGCATATAACTTGAAATCTCAATATTCATTACAAACACATCCTGCACTAATAACACTTATATTTGGACCAAGGGCTGGTGATCCACACAGACTAATACTGGGCATCCGCACAGTCTGACCAGAGTCTTCACTCTGCACTTAGTACATAGATAAGGTCTGAAAGTATCTGTAGACCATCAGGAACATTTATATTTACAGTATGTGGCTGTCTAAACTGCTCTATGTTAACACCTCACAAACATTTCAAATGGTTGGAAATGTTATGCACAGGCTCATTTATTGTATTTCAGACCGTTCTTACAGAAGAGGAAAAGGCTAATTTTAAGCCAGTGTGTGGAAACCTGAAGAAAGGGGAGGCTAGCTTTCACCATACTTTAGCTGTACATGGTTCCTATGGAAACAGGTACATGTCTATTTAGCGACCAATTTTATTTTCTCAATGTTTTAAAAATTAGAAAAGTATATAACATAAGTCTAAAAATTTTCCTATGATTTTACCCCTTGTCATGCTGAATAAAAACCTTGGCAAAATTATATATATATCAAAGTGCTGAAAGCTCTGTATTTCCTACTTGTAAGTCAGCATTTGATTTTGAAAATACAATTTCTGAAACTTTTCATGTTAAAAAAAGGAAAATCAGATGGTATAGACAGATGATCAGACTGCACATAATGTGCAGATTGATGTTTGGCTATAGCTCCTGACAAGGCAGGAATATTCCAGGTTCTTCATGACAAGGGTTAAAACTATTTTAATGATTTTAGACAATTTTAATGAGTTTTTTACAACATAAGATTATTGAGAATTTAGCAGTAATATACATATTCAATCAAAATTATGTTTCTTATTTATAAACAAAACGTTTATTAAGCCACCATTTTCTTTCACAGCTGCTTTTTGTTGACCCTGTTAGTGGTAGCCTAATATAAATTTTACTGTATTGGTGTTTGGGACCAATTTTATACGCTAATGTTATCATCTTCTATGTCTGTCTGTCTAACCATTCATTCCTGATTAACACAAACCCTTTGATAAGTAGGAACAGATTGGGATGATTCTTCACAGAACATTGCTGGAAAAGAAGAATTTGTCCAAAAATCTACTTATCCATTTTTCTTCAGTATGTCATTTTGATAAACATTTTCAAGCTAGATAAGTAAGAATATGCTTTAAACTTATACAAGAACAAGCAAGAAATATCTGTTCTTTCACACCCTTGGTGTGGATCGAGAGTTCAATACAAACTCTTGAGAGTGATAATAAATATACATGCTCATAGCATAGTTTGCGCTGATCCCTCATTTTTGCATTTAAGAAATAGAACAATTGTTTGTTTTGTTTTAATCTCTGATTTTATAAACAACAAAAGTCATAAATCAATCTTACTTGGAAACAATTATCCTCTACTGTTCTGGTACAGGGGCTCTCATCCTTTCTGGCTATTTGTCTTCCACCAATGGATTGATAATTGTAGACCTATGTGGAATAGCAGCTAGAGGCTAGGAAAGAATGTAATGGTAGTACTGTTGTGAGAAATACCAAGAATCCATTGTTAGGTGCTCTAGTCTCCGTGATATGACTGAATGATTGTTAAGGAGGGCCGTTGCAGTTTCGGGGGGTATCCAGATATCCGCGAAACAGATGTATGTTTTAGAGCATTCATATGCACAGATATAGTGAAATTATGAGCATAGCTTTCCACGCATAATTTGAAAATATTTACATTTTTATTAAGGTGGTCATGTTTTCGATAATATAAAAGAGAACTACTTATTTCACTGACCAATAACAATACAGGTGTGCTAAATCAACATATATTTATAGCCATAGATATGGAAAACATAGAAATATTATATACTATCTTTAAAGGGCATAAATAAGTGACAAGTGGACATTTTTTCTTTAAATGTTCCTCAAAGATAAAAAAGTGAATATTTTTTTGAAGGCAAAAAAAGCAAGCGCTTATATTAAATGAAATCGAAATATATCGATAGAAAATCAGCCCAACTATTGTACAACTGAAATTAATAAAGAAAAGTATATGTATCCAGGCACTTTTAGTCAATTTCATAAGTTTGAAATACTGTACCCCCCTAATTTACTACTCTAATTTGGTTTTGTCAAGACATTGTTACGTCCCCTGATTTCCCAATCAACAATTAAAAAAAACATTTGTTTTTTTGATACACTAAGTAATGGCTATGGCAGCTGTAGGATTTCTGTAACGGGGTTTAAACTTAAATTAAGGGGGGAGGGGTAGTCATTTCACATCATTACCAAAGTTTTACCAAATTACCCAGTGAAAATGGTAAAAGACTGAACACCCCATTCCCTCTGGATCCGCCAGTGCACAGTCATTATCTTGATCAAAACATGAGATTTTCCTCCATAAGCTCATTTTCGATATGAGGCAATAACATATAAATATAATATGTCATTTCAGTTGCCACGGAAGATAAGATGGTTTATTACTCGATTGAAAAGAAAAGAAAAAATGACTTTCGATGATTTTAAAGATTATAGAATTCTGTGATTATGTTGATAATTTGAACCTAATATATTTTGAAATGGGTTTGAAACAATTTCCTTAATTTCACATTGATTCCTCTCGATTCTGAGGATAACAGAAGAGTTCAACAATCTCAGGGCCAAATAAAGGAAAAAAGTAACATCGCCGGTATCTTTACCCGATCTCGGGACTTCTTGGTCAAGGAGCAGGCGCAGTAACTCTCCAATTCATACACTCTACGAATAATACGAAAGCTTTTTGAAACCATTGCTAAGTGAAATATTCAATGTTGGCAATGCTATTGATGAAATATTAATAATTCTTATCAAATTATCTTTTTCACTCTCTTACAAACACACATAAAGGGAATGTAATAAAGGTGGAAATTTAGAGGGAAGAAATGAATTTTTGATAAGTTGAAATTGTCTTCTTTCTACGCTGTCTCCTTTTCAGTTTTCACAATGTGTAACATATGCAATGAATGGGATCTTAACGGGCAAAAGGAACATATCATTTTGATAATTTCTAAAAAGTACAGTGAAAAACGAACAGACAGCTAACAGTGCAGAAAAGTAAACTATAAAGGAGAGAAATCGCATCCAAGTGGCAAGATCTTATTACTTTGGGATATGATTCATCAACCCATGTCAGTTTTTACCACAGTCGTAAATAAAAAGCATATTTTTTCTCCTTTCCAAGCAATGTTCAAATAACTGAATGATGACTACCTTTTATAAGCATCCGTTATATGATAGTTTTATACATACAACGATATAACCCGAACTCAAACATTCCCTTTCGGTGATGAAGAGTACGTGACAGCCCTGCGTCCAGGACAACAAAGCGGAGCAACGTTTAGGTCATGCACAAACGAGCAATGCAGGGTATAAAAAGCAAAATGTTTGCTCTTTTTTGTCATCCTAAACGCAGGGATTGTGATAGGTCTATCAACGTCGCCCGTACTTCATTGGAATAACGAATCACAAGTGTGAAACACTAATTAGATACAATTTACACGGTAATGCAGACTACCATTTCTCAGATAATCGTTTGTGATTCGTTATTCAGAACGCATGTCATGATTTCATTTTGTCCCTCATGATAAGTGCCAAACCCTGCAGTACAGGATCCAAAAACATTTGCAAAGGATTAGAAAGTGAATCTTTCTTAGCAGTCTTATGTTTCTGGAATGTTTCGCGAACGTTTTTATTTTGAATTCAGGACAATCCTGCGTGCAGGTTGACAAAATTACGAATGTTTGAAAAATAGCCTTCCGCTGTGCATATGCAACTTCATATAAAGTTGATTTTAACAAGGTCCCTCCCTCACATTTTTTTCTACGCGAGTTGTCTCCCCAAAACTGAAACGTCCCACCTTAAAAGCAGTGTATAACCCCATTCAAACGAACAAACAATCTACTCATATTTACTTTCCAATTGTTTGATAGAATTCTCTGATCTTGTCTCTCTGCATGACAGTTTAACCCTTTCCTGTTTTACAAAATTTTGGACCTGTCCAAATTCAAAGGTTTTGCAGACAAAAATAAAAAGTGGATTTAATTTGAAAAATTAACATTCAGTTAGGGTAGAAAATAGTGTGGAAAAATAAGAAATTGCTTGTCAGAAGCAATTTCTTCTTTTTTCACAATGTTTTCTCAATCATAAAATCATAGGCACGTCAAAAGCAGGGATTAAACAGCAAAGGGTTAATATCATTACATTTGTGTTATAGATCAGACAAGCCTAGAAGAGCAGCAGTGTTGAACTATTTTCAAGATGGTGTGAGGTCCGATACAGATGAGCCACAATTAAAGGGGATAACTGTCAGTAAGGTATACAGGCATGTTTGTGATATTTATAACAGTTTAACCCTTGTCATGCTGAACTGGGAATATTCCTGCTTAGGCCACAATTAAAGGGGATAACTGTCAGTAAGGTATACAGGACTGTTTGTGACATTTACAACTGTTAAGCCCTTGTCATGCTGAACTGGGAATATTCCTGCTTAGGCCACAATTAAAGGGGATAACTGTCAGTAAGGTATACAGGCATGTTTGTGACATTTACAACAGTTTAAACCTTGTCATGCTGAACTGGGAATATTCCTGCTTAGGCAGGCGGTAAATACATAGATCAGCCCTTACACATAAGTGCAGTCTGATCATAGTCTATTCCACTTTTCTTGTTTTTTTAAACCAGAAAAATTAAAAATACTTAAGGTAGTAGACCCATAATAGTTTCTCAATGTTTCAGAGGGCATGAACTTCAACTGTTTTAACAGAGGTTTCCTAATGATTTCACTAGGAAACCTTGGTTAACATTGTGAAAGATCATGGGTTCCAAAATGTTGCAGAACTACCTTTATAAGAACATCCAGTGTTGGAAGCTTTTTTATTGTAAAGTAAGTTTTCGAAAGGGTTTAATAAGTCTACAGAACCACACTGTAACAAAGTTGTAAGTGAATGCTGATTTTAAACTGTAAAGCCTCTCTTCTATACCAAAAGCCTCTATACATTTCAGGGTGAAAAGATGTGTGGACAGTTCTTTCCCTTGGTGTTTGATAAAGCCTGGATCCAATAACTACTGCAATATCCCACCACTAGTGCCATTTGTCATTCTTGTTTATTAGCCTTAGTAAAGAGCCAATCAGTTATAGATTCTGCATATCATTATAATGACATTTTCTTTGATACAATTGTGTCCATAATTAGTGTAATTTGAAATTTGTTTCAATCATACTACCAATTTTGGGGCCTTTTCAACTAATCTTTCACAAGTTCCTGCTATGAGAAGTCAGTAGATTGTGTAGGCTGAGATCATACTGCATGTCTGTGTAGGTTGATGTTAGTTCAAACTATCTGCTAACCCTCTATGTACAGTAGGAATATGCAATGAAAAGTAAGAGAAGAATTTGTGTTTCATGTTACACTGGGAGATACTTGATTGATTGAAAAGCAAAAAATTGTTTTTGATAGGGAGGGCTGTTTTAGCAGTTATAAATGATAAATGTATTCTTGACCAAAAAAGAGTGTGGAACAAAACAAAAAAAAAATCTCTTTTATAAGTAATCTGTTACTGAAACTGCTTTTTTTTCAATTTAAGTTGCAGTAGTTATCAAGCCTAAATTATCTTTTTAACAACAGGCATTCTTGATATTGCCATTCTGGATCTTTATGATATGTTAATTTTTCTCCAATATACAAGGATTTTTTACCAAGATTACGGGAGGCATCTGTGGCACTTAGTTTGAGGAAGCACCTCTGTAAGAGAAGGTTTACTAGTTCATATTTTATAAAAAAAACTTCTATGGTTCATCTATTTAATAACTTTAAGGTAATTAAAAATCAGCCTACACATTTCTGTGCCTGCCTAGTCAATAATTTCTGCCAAAGCTTTGTGTACAGTAAATATACATGTCTCTCATCAAAGATATGTGAAATAGGGACAGGCAGCTGGCGGCATTGATGAAATGTAGTGGTTGTACTGGTGTGACACAAGTTTTATGACCATAAGTAGATATATAATGCAAACTAAGTGTATTGTATGAAAAAAATTACCAATTAGTTTGGGGGAATTCATAATTGGAGACAATTATCATTTCCCACAACCAAGTTGGATATTTTTTTCATACAATACACTAAGTTTGTATTTTATCCTATAATTTTGTTAGCCTCTTTGATTATTCTAACAGAAATACAGTGGTCTCGCGATAACTCGAACACACACGGGACCGACCAATTTGCTTGAGTCATCGCATGATTCGAGTTAATGCCAGTAAGCAAAATTATCATCTATGAAGACGTTTCACTTCTTTTTAAACATACCTTTGCATAGTTTGCCTTCAAAATATGCAGTACCTATGTAAAATACTCCTCGAGGAATGATTTAATGAAATATATTACTAAGATTTCAAACGATTTGTAAAATCAGGCAATTTAATTTGGTCAAATCGTAAGGGTTCAAAAGATAAAAATCTACAAAAATCAATGAAGGCGTCGGCGTCAATGTTAGTGTCTGTTCTAAGTACATAAGCTATTGAAATGACAAAATGTCAGATTTGGCAATTTTAATTAGATGCACTATAACAAGCTTATTATTTCTTCCTTATGGTATTATTGTAGCTATCGTTGCTGAATGACAAAATTTTAGACCTTATATCAGTCAGAAGATAGGCAAGGTTGCATGCAATTTCTTCTTTTCTCGCAATGTTTTCCTAAGAGCAAACTTCCTTTGTACATAATATAATTAAATTGTAAGGGTGTTTCCTTAAATGTCATCTTTTAACAAAAAAAGAAGTCTACAAACTTTTTATATTTTTTTCTGATATTATCCAAAAGTTTTGATGTTTTGGTGGGCAATCGTCAATATATTTCGTTATCAAGATGAATAATTTGCTGAATTACTCACGAGGATGATAGTCTTTAAAAATGATAATGAACATTTATTCGAAAAAATGTACATATAAATTATTATTTTATTATTTTCTGATCATTAAACTCCCGTCATTTACACCCTAAAATTGAAAGTTTGGCATACAAAAAGGTGTGAAAACGCTCTGTAAGTTAATTTTGATGCAAAACAATAGATGTCAGATAGGTGTGAACCCCTTTGCTGGAGGAATGCAGTAAAATTTGACTACGGGACTGAGATTGCTGTTCGAGCCATCGAGCAATCGCGCGTTCGAATAAGTGCAGTACTAACAAACAAGAATATAGAGAAAGACGCGTCGGGTTCGGAAGGCGAGCTCGAGCTTTCGCATGAATTCGAGATTTTGCCCTCTCGAGGAAATGTGAGTCCACTGTACAAGCTTTTTACCATGTTTCTAAAAATAACCACATTATGTCATTGTTCTAAAAATATTCATGTGATATTAAAAAATATCAAATGCATTGTTATTACACGGATATTTGTGTAGTTATAAGATAAAATAAATTATGAATGAATTGAGTAGTCCATGCATTTCATGCAGAGCCTGAAATACTCCTGGCTTGGCAGGATTTATAGACAAAGATCATTTGTGCAGTCTGACATTAATTTATATCTGCTGTTTGTCTGGTTTGAAAAAGATTTGTTTAAAGACAAAGAGAAATATCTATATACAATTTCTTCTATTGGGGCCTTCAGAACTTTGATTTGAAAGTAATTCTGTAAAAAATTTAATCAGCATGAGAAAGGATAATTCATGTTGTTGGGCTTATCATAATATTCATTTTATCATGATATTGAGTAAAAAAAAATAATGCTGGTGCAATAATTTTACTCCCCGGCCACGAAATGGCGTCAGGCATACAGTTTGACCTCTATCAGTGTGTGTTTGCGTGTGAATGCGTTTGTCCCATTCTTGTTCGCAGCATAACTTCTACATTTATGGATGAATACCAAAATAACTTGACACAGTTGTTCCCCTTGCAGAGTACTAGTGTCATTCGAAGAGTTTCAGGTTTTCCCAATATTAAGGTCAGGGCTGAAGGTTAAATAGGTCACAGGTATAAATCAAGTATTTGTGGTGGCATCTGTGTCTGTGACACATTTCAAGTTTATAATTTGTTGTTTGTGATTAAAGATTTTCTTTATATGTTAATCAATATTAAAATTTTATATTTGTAGATATTAGTGTTATTGTAGTTTTAAGTAGCCTTTATCTGCCTTCTGCATTCTTACAATGGCAGCAAAAAGTGGTGAAATCATTCAAGGCAAGATATTTGCTTTCCTGTCCTGCATTTTTTTAGACATTTTTATATCCAATGATAGCAATGAATTGGTAGGTGGGCAAAACATTTCCTTATTACCTTGTATGTCTTATTTTGTAGTTATATGCCCATGTTCCTGTCCCATCCATCAGGTCTAGAGCATATCTTTATTACCCCCCTGCCTTCAAAGGTGAAATAGTTAAGGTCTCAGTCTGTCATTCCATCACTAAACTTGACCTGAGCATATCTTCTAAAGTATAAAAGCTATCAACTTGAAACTTTATAGTTGTATAGATCTTATGAAGGAGAAGTGCAGTGCATAGAAACTACAACTCTTGCTTGCATAGTTTTGGAGTTATTGCCCATTGATTAGGCTTCTGTTTACTATCAAGTTTTGATGGCGGTTGATGACCATGTCCGACATGGCTCTTCTTATAGTATGGATTTCAAAATAACATAGGCCACACTTGTAGATCTAATTATCTCATGTCATTTGGGTTAAGGGATTAATTGGTAATGTCCTCTGTTGGTCATAACATCCTTCTGTTACTATATTTTTCCAGAATAAATCTCGTCAAAAACATGGTATCACGTTGAAACTTTACAGGTGAATAGATCATATTAAGAAGAAGTGGAGTGATAAAGAACGACATATTTTGCTTAAATTTTAAGTAATTATCCTTTGTCATTTTAAAGATTTAAATTTTGTCCAGAGCATGTCTTTGTAAGTACGGGTATATCGGCTATCAACTTAAAACATAGTTAAAGAGATCACATTTGTAAGAAGTGCAAGTACAAGAACCCGAAATCTAGCTGTCTCCATATTCACTATCAAGTTTTTATGGCAGGAGATTACCTGTCTGCGTTACTCTAGAGAGTTTAAGTGTTATGTGAAAAGAACTATATTAATGGCTTAGTGCCAAACAGTTGTAACTGCCTATGAACTTGTTTTACACGTAGTCATTGATCATTCGGAACATCACTCGGCCATTTACGTAAACTGCAACAGACCTCGGATGTATATAAGGCGGATGGGTATGTAACAAAATCATGCATTTTGTTAGGCGGAAATAGTGTAAGAAAAATTAGCACTGTAGATTTATATCTTTTACAGTAAAAACGGCTGAAAAGTCTTAATTTTTGAGAATGACAAATCATTCTCAAAAATTAAGATTTTTCAGCCGTTATATAAGAATCCAAAGATTTTTATATAAGGATACGATGGTTTCACGTCAGTGGCTTAAACGAGTAGTATTGACGACATTGTGTTTTCACTCAAAGTTTCGAGGGCTAACGCCATTTTCAGTCAATCTGAAAAAAAAAAACAAAAAAAAAAAAAACAAGATGTGTTTGTGAATGCCCCCGTAACAGCGATCTCTCGATAAGGCAAAGGTTAAGTTTGGTTAAGTTTTCCGACAGACGGACGGACAGACAGACAGATGGACGTACAGACAGACTGACAAACATGAGTAAAGCAATATGCCCCTGATCTCTCGATACGGGGGCATAAAAAACCCTGGCAATTTCATATGTAGCATATTCTTTTTAAGACTATTTTTCAATTTATAGCCAATATACCCAAATTCGATCAGATTGAAAATATGATTTTTGTAGGTAGAGTTCACTTCCTTTTATTGTAGTATATAGTAAAAGCTCAATATTTTTCCCCAAAATCCAAGCAATGGATTTCATTCAAATTCCACAGTTTATGGGAAGATTTTTAGAGATGCACACACACACTAAAAACAAAATGCCAAGTCAATAGCCCTAGTGACCTTCGGCCAGTGGAGCTATATACTGTAAGGGTTTAACAAGCTTGTTATATGCCAAATATCAAGATTGTAAGACTCTTTGCCAAACAATTGTTTTCAGTTAGTCCTTATTTTCAACAACTCATGATTGTTTCTTCCAAAATTGCACTGACTTTTAACTGGCGTCTGCTAACTAATAATAATGCACCAGTCTAAATTTTCAAGAAGAAGTGTTAAATGACTTAAAACAGTATGCTTTACTCTACTGCCATATTTGAGCAATTAGATTTCATGAGAAGTGATTAAGAATAGCTCATATATTGTATTTTATTGTTTAAGCAAAAACACATCTTTAATTATCAAAATATGACAAAATGAAAGACTTTTTTTTTAAATTAAAAGATTAAACAGAATAAAGTCATGACAAATTAACTATGCTCAGCAAACTGTTAGTTGAAAAGCAAGAACACATACCTGAAGTAGATTCATTACAAATGTAATTGTCAATGACCAAACTTATTAGGTTATACTTGTGTATTAGAAATGTACCATTCAACTGCCATGTGCCTAAAAGGGTTTTAGCGCATATTTACTGTTAAGGTACATACAAACAATTCATTACAACACAAACCCTCTTTGCGGTGAAAAAAGCTAAAGAAAACATAGCAAATAACAAATTCTTCATTGCCCACAATGATTTCTTGCCCAACGACAATAGTTTCTAAATTAACATTTACCTAAAACTGTTGTCTGCAACCAACATTGAATTTGGACCGGTTTAAAATTTTGTAGTCTGGGTTAAAGGCTCGGCACTGAGACATCATATTGTCTCTCTATATAGTTTCACCTGGGTATCAAAGATTAACTATTTGCAGCCATCAATCAACTAGAGGGTCCTTTAACGCTTTGCTGTTTAATCCCTGCTTTTTACGTGCCTGTGATTTAATGATTGAGAAAACATTGTGAAAAAAGAAGAAATTGCTTCTGACAAGCAATTTCTTCTTTTTCCACACCATTTTCTACCCTACTGAATGGTTATTTTCCAAATTAAATCCACTTTAAATTTTCGTCTGCAAAACCTTTGAATTTGGACGGGTCCAAAATTTTGTAAAACAGGAAAGAGTTAATGGCCATAAATCGCTCACCCAAATTGACAATTTTAAAAAGTTTTCAGTGCAAGCTTTATTATTTTAACTATTCCAAAATTATAAAAATGATTTCTGATTAATTTTCAGATTATCTAAATTAAATTGTGTCCTTTACGGTATATACCAAGAAATACTCTGGTGACCTAGTTCTTTACCAGTGTATCTAATCAATAGTGCAATCAGTTTAATCGACCAAAAATTTTTGTCCTAAAGCTGGTCAATAAATAAGACATTCATCATGTCAGTAGACCTATGTGGCTACAAAATCAACATTTTGATCACATTTTGGGGGTGCTGACACTATTTTTTACTTCTCTGTTTTAATAAGGAATCGCATACATGTATGCATGGCCAAAGTTTGGGTGACTTAAACATAAAACAATGGCAGATAAGATAGTTGTTAATGCAGTTACAATGTTCATGTCCCCCACAGACACAATTCACATGTCTTCTACACTCCATTTATATGCCTGGTCTGCTGTTGCTTTTCTCTCTGCTTGTTTAGAAAAGATTTGTTTCTCAAACCCATTGGATCTGTCAACACCATCCCATCGGTACCCTGGCAGAATGCCAAATCTGTTTGGAGGTGGAGCAGGACCTTTGTACCTTGGTTTCTCTGAAAGTAGAATTTAAGTACCAAATAAAATTATACCGGTAGTTAAAGTTTTTAGATGACAAGTCATAGGAGAACAATTTAAGATGAGTTTGTTAAACACCAATGCCCCCGCCAATACCATTTCCCAGAAATAGTAGTTTGATATGAGCCTGTGCGTGAGATTTCTAACAATTTCGAAAATGGGCAAAGCAAAGACTCTGACCATCCTGTGCATCTGCACAGTCTGCCCAGAGTCTTCACTATGCGCTTAGTAGATAGATAAGGTCTCAAAGTAGCCGTAGACCATGAGGTGACTCAAAATTTACAGTATGTGGCTGCCAACACTACTCAGTGTGTGCACCTAACAAACATTTCAAATTGTTGGAAAGATCATTCAGTTATCAAAAGCACAACAAAATTCAAATTGGTAATCAATAGCTCAATAAAATTCAATGTGAGGTTTAAACTTCCTCATATTTGACCTTGAAAAAATGACCTAGACCTTGACTGATAGCTTTGAAGTTAGTAACAACAGAGATCTCTTGTCACAAAGAATAATACATGTGCAATATGAAGGCTCTATCACGATGCAAACAAAAGTAATGGCACATGTGAAAGTTTTTATTTATTTATTTTTGGAAGGGGGGGGGACAAACACACAGGACAAAAAACAATTTTACTCCAATACATCTATTCATGGACATAAAAAATCTCTAGATATTTTGTGGGGGGTTTAAACCACTTCCAATACTATAGCAATTATTTTGCAGTGGTTGGTGCACCTTTACACAGCTTTCTGTTGTAGCTCACAACATTTTAAATAGTCATTAGCTACCCATACCACTTAAGCAAAAGAACTTAGCACTCACTCTTTGGTTAGAGACAATTGATGCATGTCTCTTGTCAAATGAAGGGTAAAGTTGGCCGAGTCAGGGTTTGATCCCCGGACTGAGAGTCTAAAATGTTACAAAAAGAGCTAACCAGGCTCAATACCTAGAAGAAGAATGGTAGCTAAGTCCACTTTTTTGAGACAAATTGTACAGATCATGTTTATTAGTACAGGCTAACATCAAATAATTTTCAATAAGAGCTTTGTCAATGGACCCCAAAAAGCTAAAGACTGCTGGACTTAAAGTTGGATTTGAGCCTGTTTCTTTACTAGGCATACTAAATTAACTTCTCCCTTTCACCCCTGATTACGAAATGGCGAGTTGATTGATAACAACAGCGCTCTTAGACTTGCATTCATTGTACACATTTATACACCTGGGTGGAGAGGAGCAATCTGGAGTTCTTTGCTCAGGAAAATTTCCACAGACCAGTCGGGAATCAATCTCAGGACTTTTCGATCCCGAAGCCACAATCCTAATCACTTCGCCACAGACTCGCAAAATGCAAAGTGATTCCTATATGCTTCTAAATAAAGTTTTTAGGGGTACATGTGTAAAAGTTTTTGGCAGCTCCATGGGATCACATAGGGATCATTCCTGTGTAATTTAGTAGGAATCCATCATTAAATCTCTGAGAAGTCAAAAGCTCGAAGCTGTAGTTACTACAACTGGCTTGTCCTCTGACTTAATGATACTTTGAATTTTCAGGCTTTCTGAATTAATTAACATATGTATTTTGCTGAAATCATATACACAGTTATAATTCTTTCGCTCTAAGTCATCAATTTACTCTAACTAAGCAAATAGCACACACAAAAATATTACTGCACCTTTAACTGGCTCTGTATTTTTCTTCTTCTTTTTGATAAATGCCAACATAGGGTCCTCAGCCCGATCCATGTCTCTCAACATCTGATCCAAGTCCTCATCATCTTTATATCTGGCCAGAGGTTTGTTCACTTCATGTAGGGCATCTTCCAGTATCTTAGATCTTTCTTCAACTTGTTTCAAACTAGAAAACCGTAACGAACCCTACATCCAGAATGCAATAACAATTGCATATGAGCCTGTGCATGACATTTCCAACAATTTGAAATTTTTTGTAAGACGTAAATATTGAGTAGCGTAGAAAGCCACATAATGTAAAATTAAAGTTACCTGATGGTCTACAGATACTTTGGGACAAATATCTATTTACTAAATGCACAGTTCAGGCTCTGGACAGACTGTGCAGATGCACAGACTGGTCAGAGTCTTTGCTTTGTGCATATTTGAAATGGTTGAAAATCTCATGCGCAGGCTCATGTGTCTTTAAACGGCAAAACACTTTGCAGGCACGTACACAGAAATAGCTTATTAAACTTAAATCTTATTAAACTTTTCTTGCTTCTGAAAAGGAAATACAGTTGGTAAAGACAAAGATCAGACTGCACATTATGTGCTGGCTGATGTTTGTCCATTGTCCCTGCCAAGTCAGATATAATCAGGTTTTAGCATGGCAAGGGATACATTTTTTTCATCTTGAACTTGAATTAATTGTCATAAAACATTTTAACAGTCAAAACATCAACTTAAAAAGTCTATCCTACTGAATGGCTTTAATATCCTTTGATTTTTGTTTGTTTAAGCGGGCTAAAATGCTGCTTTTCAAAATTTTTGGTCATTCCTAGTTCACAGTATTTTTCACCCCAGTACCATGAAATACCAGTACCATGATAAGGGTGTGCGCATGCGCGGAAGTTAGGCGAAAAAATTTTGGCTAAGAAGAAAGAAGAGTAAAATAAATTAATTAAATACAAATCTAGACAAATAGCAAATAAAAACTTTGTGGTAAATAATATCTGAGCTGTGTGGGTAAGGTTTGGATGTCCAAAGGAGATATTTTTTTTCAACAAGAATAGAACTGTGAAGATGGACTGACTGATATCTACTCACCATGGTAGGGTACCCACCAGGTAACAGTAGAAAAAGTCGAAGTCAAATTTGTGTTGGACAACAACATTTTTCATAAATATCTACTTATTGAATTGGAAAATGACACAAACCGGAAATGAACAGGAAACCACAGGATTGTCATTCTAAAATGTAAACAAATTTGTTTGCTGGCAGTCAACACCTTATCTGCAAACATGAACCTAACACATATTTTAATATTCTTTGTATACTTAGTGCGCTATGTGTCGGAACCTAGTGTGGTGGAAACATCTGGTACAGACGAATGTAGAGCCCAGAGAGATTCAGTGATCCAGCTAATCTGTGACAGTAGAAGCATTATCAGTAGGAATCTGAAGACCAGAACACCAAAAGCATGTATGTATTTTCACTTGCTTGCAATATTGTTATCAAATGACGTTGCTACAAACCCAGGCCCAACAGCGGAGGCGTCGGTTAGCTCCTACCCATGTGGGACATGTGACAAACCGGTAAACTGGAGCCAAAGAGGTATTGTTTGTGACACTTGTAAAAATATGGTATCACGTCTCATGTCAATCCATGACATCATCTGTCTATAACCTCCATATTAATGACTCTGCAGCGGCATGGGACTGTATTTGCTGTGGTTGTCCTAATTATAGTACTTTTGTCTTCTCTCATATCTTTAGTACGACAAACATGTATGCTTCTCTTGAAGAATTACCACCAGAGAGCCCAGTTGAGAACATTCAAATGAGACCTGTGCATGCATCTACGCCAAAAAGCAGCAAACCTAGAACAACAAAAATTCACCAAAATCTTCGCGTTATCAATATAAATTTCCAGTCAGTGAAAACAAAACAAGCTGAACTTACAAATTTAATAGACAGTGTACAACCAGACATAATATTCGGTACTGAGACTTGGATAGATCCTTCTGTGAAAGATAATGAAATAATTCCACCAGGGTTTGTGGTTCATCGAAAGGACAGGAAAATGAATGGAGGTGGAGTCCTTATTGCTGTTAAAGAAAACCTATCAACTTCTACCACTCCTGAGTTTGATACAGACTGTGAAATTATATGGTGTAAAATTGACATTGTTGGCCAAAAATCGCTTTATTTATCAACCTTCTACAACCCCAAAACTTCTAACGAGGATGGATATATACGCTACAGAGAAAGTCTAGAAAGAGTCTATAGAATAAGAAACGTGTGCATCCTAAGTGCTGGAGATTTCAATCTACCTGGTATAAATTGGACTCAAAAATCTGTGAAACCAGGAACTTCACATGTGAATATACACCAGTATTTTTTGGACACTGTTGAGGACTTTGGGCTTACACAAGTAGTAGACGCCCCAACCAGGGGTACAAACATACTGGACCTAATTCTTACCAATCGTCCATCTAATGTAGTGAGAACTGAAATACTTCCAGGCCTGTCTGATCACGACGTTACATTCATAGAGTTTCGCACTACCCCGACTAAGACAACACAAAAGAAGAGAAAAATCCCATTGTACAAAAAGGCAAACTGGGACAACATGAAACAGGATTTGAAACACACATTAGAGGAAGTAATAGCTATGGAACAACAAGAAAAATCAGTAAATGACTTATGGAACAAATTTCAATCTTCTATTGAAAAAAGCGCAGAGGAAAACATCCCAAGTAAGGAAGCAAAGAGCAAAGATCGAAATCCATGGATAACACAAGACATTCGAAGACTGATCAAAAAGAGAGATCGATGGTATAAGAGAATGAAAAAATCTGGAAATGCAGATGACCACTCAAAGTATAAGGATCTCAAGAGAAGAGCACAGCGGGAATTACGTAAAGCCTATTGGAACTATATTGAGGGCATTGTTACTCCATCAGCCGAAGACGGAAAAGGCACAAACAAGAGGTTCTGGACTTATTTTAAGCACAGGAAGTCTGACGGGAACTATATTCCTCCCCTCAAAGCTGATGGAATTCTTCACTCTGAACCCAATGTCAAGGCAAACATATTAAACAGACAATTCCAGAAAGCATTTTCAGAAGGAACATCTTTTCAGAGTCACGAGTTTGAAAGACGTTGTAAAATGACTGGACAATATAGTGAGATGCCTGAGATTCATATTACGGAAAAAGGCGTACTGAAGCTCCTCAACAATCTTAAAGCAAACAAAGCCCCAGGGCCAGACAACATCTCGCCACGAATACTGAAGGAACTTGCCACAGAGGTTGCACCAATTCTGACCCTTATCTTCAACTACTCATACAAAACCGGTGTTGTACCCGATATATGGAAAACAGCTAATATCTGTCCTATATTCAAGAAAGGAAAAAGATATGAGGCCATCAACTATCGGCCAGTCTCCCTAACATGCATCTCATGCAAAATAATGGAACATATAGTGACCAGCAACATCATGTCGCATGCAGACAAACAGAATATCATGTACCCACTCCAGCACGGTTTTAGAAAAGGACTCTCCTGTGAAACACAGTTGATTGAATTCATAGATGATGTTACAAAAAACATGGACAGTGGAAAACAAACAGACTGTGTTGTTATGGACTTTTCAAAGGCATTTGATAAGGTCAGCCATTCACTTCTAGTTCACAAATTGAAACACTACGGTATTAAAGGTAAAACAAACCGGTGGATAGAGAGTTTCCTATCTGGTAGAGGCCAGCAGGTAGTTGTTGAAGGAGAATCCTCGGATACCGTTCCTGTCAAGTCCGGGGTCCCCCAGGGGTCGGTACTGGGACCGAGTTTATTTTTATACTATATTAACGACATGCCATGTAGTCTGACATCTAGAGTCAGGCTATTTGCGGATGACACCATCGCATATCTAACCATCTCATCTGACGCAGACAGTGAAAAACTTCAAGGAGACATCAACAGACTGGCAACTTGGGAAGAAACATGGCTAATGAATTTTCACCCTGACAAATGTAACATCCTGACCATCACCAAAAATAGAAACATGATAAAAAGAAGCTACACTCTCCGAGACCACATACTAGAACATGTGCCATCCGCAAAATACCTGGGCGTAACAATCACCAGCGACCTAAAATGGACTCCTCATATAAATCAGATATGTGGCAAAGCCAACAATACTATAAGTTTTCTAAAAAGAAATCTCAACATTAGTAACAGATCCATCAAAGAGAATGCGTATAAGTCACTTGTTAGACCGTCCCTGGAATATGCCAGTACAGTCTGGGATCCACATTTGAAAACAGACATCAACAAACTGGATAAGGTTCAAAGACGGGCAGCCAGGTACGTAATGAATAGATACCATAACACTTCTTCGGTGACGGAAATGATCGAGCATCTTGAGTGGGGTTCTCTCTCAGACAGGAGGAAGAATGCGAGACTGACAATGATGTACAAGATTGTAAATGGAAAAGTATACATCGACGCTAGTGACAAATTGATCCCAGTACAGAGGAAATCAAGGACATTTAATAACCAAGCCTTCCAGATACCCAGTTGTCGAACCAACATTAGGAAGGAGTCTTTTTACCCGCGTACTATAACGCAGTGGAATACCTTGCCCACCAGCACTGTGTCTGCAACGAGTCTTGAGGCATTCAAGGCCCGCCTCACTGTGTAATTATTGAACTATGGCTGTTTTTATCTTCACTGTAAAAAATCTGTATAGCACATGCAAAGCAGTTTTTTTAAGATTGAGATGGACTCTTTTTGTTTAATATTTCATTGCGCACACCCAAACGCGGCAGAATTGTCAGCATGTTGACAGCGGCCGTTATGCGGTAGAAGTAGATCCTTGCATCAAATTTCTATCTCACTGAGGTTTACCATTGTTCACCTGTTTGTGGGAGACAAATATCGGAATGGATATGTGTTCTAGCAGGGGATACAACTGATATGCTGCGAACTATAGCATGATAGCAGCTACAAGAACTCTTTCAACCATTCCTGCTTTGCTTGTTTTTTTCTTAGTCCACATTACTTTGACATCACAGGGACGTTAAATTCAATGACTGTACAAAGAAAGGGTAATGATGCACTGTTTCATAAATGGATTTATGTTAAGTCACAGCTTATCAGGGCCCGAGGTAATAAAACTTTTCTCAGGATCAACTGAGAATCTTCTTAAATATATTAAATTTAGATAAATGTATAAAAATAGGAGAAAATATTAATAAGTTGTTATTTATAACAACTTATTGATATTATCTTTTATGTTAATACATTAAAATGAGTATTAAAACAGAATTATGGCTTAAATATCAAATTGAAATTTGAGAAAATTTTGAATGGAGAATGAGAAAAGTTTTATAACCTCGGGCCCTGATGCTTTCCATAGGCCAGCAAATCATAGGGTCAAAAAGTGATTTGAATGGAAATATTGAGCTTCTTTGGTCATTTTTTGTTTAGTGATTTTTTTGTATTGGATTACACACAATTTCAACATCATTAGTTATATCATGGCGGCTGGTGCACCTACATTTGGTTTCCTTTCATTTCTCATATCAGTACAATGAAAAAAATTCACATGAGCCACCAGCTGCTCATACCACTTAGATGTTCTACTTATCATACACCTATTTGTTGGGGGACAAATGACTTGTGTCAGAACGACTTTTGTCAATTGTTGGATAAAAGTTGGCTGAGCTGAGATTTGAACTCGCGACCTACGGATTGACAGCCCAATGTGTAACTGCTGAGCTAGCTAGGCTAGTCGATCATCTTATGAAAACTAATTGATGTTAAAATTACCCTTATTATAGTACTAACCCTTTTCCCCATGTTTTAAATTTTTCATCTTCTTTCTCTTTTTTCTTTGCTTCCTCTGACTCTTTTCGTCTCTCCTCGGCTAAATCTCTCCGTTTGCCCGACTTATCACGGAACACAGTTGCAGCACCTCGACCCAGTCTATCATCAGATATCTGAAAGGGAGAAAGATTCAGGTTCTCATTCTCAACTGAGCATTTTCTTAAACTTAAAATTCAAATAAGTGCATGAGCATAAAATATAATATTAATAAGTTGTTTTTAAAAACAACTTATCAATACTATCTTTGATATTCATACATTTATCACAGATCAATAGATTTAATGTCAAATTTAAATTTGAGCATATTTCTCTTTTAGAATGAGAAAAGCTTTATAACCTAGAACCCTGGTCCTAGAGTGCTCACTTTTGAATTTATTGATTGACTTAAGAGATGAATAGAATATTTGTTAGTATCATGGAAGTATGAAACTAAAATCCTTATCACACTGCATGCATATGCAAAGCATATTCATACATGAGTGTAATTAGGTTTTTAGTTACATAACTCTATGAACTACTCTCCAATGAGCTTAAAGTATCATGCATTTAGAGAAAGAGGCAATGGATTCTAACCTCTGCTACCCTGTTATATAGTTGTGTGATAATAAATGTAATTGGTAAAAAATCTATTGAATACTAAAAGTTTCTTTTTTTCTGCAATATGTCTACATGTATCTTGTGCTACCCACTTATACAGTTGTGTGATAAAAATGTAATTGCTAAAAAATCTATGGAATAAAAAAGTTTCTTTTTTTCTGCAATATGTCTACATGTATTTTAAAATCACAGGGACATAAAATTTGAAGTTTGTACAGGAGACGGTTAACATAGACCCTCACACCCTGATGAGACAAGAACAAGAGTTGTCCGCGGACAACGTAGCTCGCCCAAACAGCTGCTTGTCACTAACAGCGCTTGACCGAAGACCGAAGTTCAAAGTGGTTTCTTTCAATGTTAAAGTCCATGATCTAATATATATCTGTTTGAGTAGTAATTAAAAAATATAAAATCTTTTTTGTCTTAATTGTATGTATAAGGTTAGGGTAAAGTGAAAGCCTACAAGCAGATGAGGTTACCAATGGAATTTCTTTGTATCAAACATGAAGTTTTTCTTTAAAATCTTTCTAAGTCCACAAAAGGTCAAGATCAAGGTCAAATTGTGAAGGACCTTGGTCTCTGTAGAAGCCTATCACCTAGTGAGTATGTGTATGAAGTAATAATGTCCCTGAGTAAAGCATTTAGAAAATATAAGCAAGGTTAAATTTTTGGTTAAAGTTTTTCAGTCTAAGTTTTTCCAAGTCCATAAAAGGTCAAGGTCAAGGTCAAATTGTCAAGGCCCTTGGTTTCTGGTGAAAGCCTTTCATCTGGTGACTATGTATATGAGCTATGTTAATAAAAGGTCAAGGTCAAATTATCAAGGATTTTGATCTCTCACAAAAGCCTATCACCTGATGAGTATGTATATGAAGTAATGATGTCCCTAGGTTAAAGCATTCAGAAAATATAAGCAAGGTTAAAGTTTTTGGTTAAAGTTTTATGGTTAAAGTTTTTCTAAGTCTACAAAGGGTCAAGGTCAAGGTCAAATTGTCAAGGACCTTTGTCTATGGTGAAAGCCTATCACCTAATGAGTGTGCATATGAAGTAATGATGTCTCTAGTTTAAAGCTTACAGAAAATATAAGCAAGGTTAAAGTTTTTTTGGATAAGTTTTTGGTTAAGTTTTTGGTTAAAGTTTTTTTGAAAGGGTCAAGGTCACAGTCTAAAGGTCATTTCGACATGGATGTTGGTCTCAAATGAAAGCCTATGCCCTAATGATTGTTCCTGTAAAAAATAAGCCTCTAGGATAAATATTGATAGAAATAAAAAACTTTAACCTAATGCGGACGCCCACACCGACGCTGACGCCGACATCCGAGGGTATGACAATAGCTCTTCCGAGACTTTCGTCCCGGGTGAGCTAAAAATCAGCTTTCCTTGTAGATTGATTTACCTGTCTAAATTTTTCTTCTTCTTTTCTTTTAAGCTCATCAGCCTCCAACCTCATTTCTTTAGCAGAGGACAGTCCTGCTTTTTTACCACCTAAAGTCTTCTCTGCTTTTTCATTCTGTTTTTTCTTTCTAGGTGGTGAATGATCTGAGTCTGAATCCTTCTTTCTTCTCCTTGGCGGTGATTGGTCAGAATCAATATTTTTACTGTGCCTCCTTGGTGGTGATAGGTCAGAATCAATATTTTCACACCTCCTTGGAGGTGATTGGTCAGAATCTGAATCATGTCTATGGTTGGACACTTTTTTATCTGACTTAAATTTTCTAGGTGGTGACAGATCAGAGTCATGCCTCTGTCTTCTAGGGGGTGATGGGTCAGAGTCTGAGTTGTGGCGCCCAGCTACATTCCGAACAATATATGACTTTTCACTGATATCACTGAATCTACTTTTACCATGTTTTCTGAATGTTGAGCTATGTGTCTTTTCCTTATTTGATGTTCTAGGTGGTGATTTATCAGAATCTGAATCATGTCTTTTTCTGCGCCTTGGCAATTGGTCATTATCAAAGTCTTGTCTTTGGCGCCTTGGTGGTGAATGGTCAGAATCAGGTTCATGTCTTTGTTTTCTGATTGGAGATTGGTCAGAATCTGAATCATGTCTTTGTTTTCTGACTGGTGATTGGTCAGAATCTGAATCATGTCTTTGTTTTCTGATTGGAGATTGGTCAGAATCTGAATCATGTCTTTGTTTTCTCGCTGGTGACTGGCTATCCTCATCTGAAAACCAAGAAAAACCTTAGATGTTGAGCATTCATATGCTAGTTCATGTATTAACACAGTAGGCATTTTTAACCATTTCTTTAATAAAGCCTGTTTTACAATGACATGTAAGGGAATGGACCATAGGACAGTATATTTTTTTAGGTTCAATTTTAAATTCAAACTCAAAATAAAACAAGAGGACCAAGATGGTCCTAGATCGCTCACCTGAGTCTCTATGACCCCTGGGACATCACATTAATTAGATAGGCAGATGTCAAAAAGAAGATAATTGCTTAAGATCACTACCATGGAACGTTTTCAGCAGAGAGCAAGACAGATATGCCTTTTTGCTCTTTGATTCTATGTAAAAAGGGATGCACCCGGGTGGACCCAAAATGTGAACCCAGGGTCTTGATATAAACAAACTTGGAAAAGGTCCATAAGATGATGCTACATACTAAATATGAAAGCTGTCTGCCTACTGGTTTCAAAAAAGAAGATTTTTGAAGGTTTTCCTATTTTCACCCTTCATGCTCAGATGAGCTGAAAGGGATGCGCCCTGGTGGAGCCCAAATATGACCCAAAGGTCTTGATATGAACAAACTTGGTAGGGGCCCACTAGATGATACTACATACCAAAAATGAAAGCAGTGTGCCCTCTGGTTTCGATTAAAGAAGATTTTAAAAGATTTTCGCTCTTTGATTCTATGTAAAAAGGGTTGAGCCCGGATGGAGCCCAAATATGATCCTAGGGTCTTGATATGAACAAACTTGGTATAGGTCTACTAGATGATGCTACATACCAAATATGAAAGCTGTCAGCCTTATGATTTCATAGAAGAAGATTTTTGAAGATTTTCATTTTTTTACCCTTTGTGCTCATAAGAGATAAAGGGATGCACCCGTGCAAAGCCCAAATATGACCCAAGGGTCTTGATATGAACAAACTTGGTAGAGGCCCACTAGGTGATGCTTCATACAAAATATGAAAGCTGTCTGACATCTGGTTTCAGAGAAGAAGATTTTAAAAGATTTTCGCTCTTTGATTCTATGTAAAAAGGGTTTGGCCCGGGCAAAGCCCAAATATGACCCCAGGGTCTTGATTTGAACAAACTTGGTAGAGGTCCACTAGATGATGCTACATACCAAATATGAAAGCTGTCTGCCTTCTGGTTTCAGAGAAGAAGATTTTTAAAGATTTTCATATTTTCACCCTTTTTGTAAAGGGTAAAGGGAAAGTTAAGAGTGGATTTCATTTATTTGAACAACTTTGGTAGAGCTTGACCCAAGGAACATCCCTGCCAAGTTTCATCAAGATTGGCTTAGGAGGAGAAGATGTTTAAAGAAATTGTGGACGACGGACGACGCACGACTGACGACGGACGCCGGACATTCTACGATCACAATAGCTCACCTTGAGCACTTTGTGCTCAGGTGAGCTAAAAAGCTTTGGAAGTAAATGAGTTGATGAGGATATTTTGTTCTAAATCTCATGAGCATTCTTTTCAATAATACTTTACAAAATTTACAAAATTCATAATTGCCCAACCTTATCAGGGACTCTTAAATTGTCAAAATGGTGCATCGAAGGTGGGTCTGTAGCTTACTAAATACATGTACAGAAAAACTTCTATTTGTTTTCTTTACTGGAGAATTTTTAAAGAAAAAAATTTGGCAGCCATCTCTACATTCACCAATTAGATCCTAAGGTTGTGGGCTCCACTTGCCCTTAACTGACTTTGTACTTGTCCATTATCAAAATGAACTAGTTAACAAAAAGTAATTGGAGAGAAATTAAGAAAAAAATGCTTTTCATGAAGAAAATGCTGGAACTTTGGCATTTTCTTCATCAAATCAATAGTTTCTACCCTTGAGATAAACATTCGTACAATTCATCTTAAAGATCAATTTAGTACCATTCCAAGATTTGACATAGTATTTACTTGTCCAAGGACAAGGCATCTAGAGATAATATGTAATGTGCTTGTCTGCAAGTAAACAAGCCTACATTGGACAAGTTGGGCTTAGGAATTCCACACTCCTGGATCAAATATTTGAAATCAAGTTGGGCCTTACTATGTAAATGAAAAAGTAACACCAAATAAATTTCAAATTATCACTTTTTTAACCTTAGTGACATACATTTTAAACTTTATGTTGCAAGTAGTAAAGGTTGCAGATTTTTATCATTTGAAAACATTCTTCTGATCTTTTCATACACAGGAAGGTAATATCCTGGTAAGGTGCGAGAAAGGGCAAATTAGTCTGTTTTACCTTTACCCATGAGTTTCCATGCACCAGAGGCCCTGTATTTCTCCAGTTGTTTCACATGTTCAGGCCTTTCATCAATAACCTCGGCTACAGTGGGATCATTATCACCTACATCTTCCTCAAGCGTGTTTGTAAGGTTGTCAGGTAGGAGACTCTTCAAATCAACATCATCATCAACAATTCTCGATCTGAAATGGTTCAAACTGGGGTGTGGATACCCAATGACTGACTTGTTTAACATGGGCCTTTCTACTACAAGTACATTTTTCTTGGCCACTCATCCTTCAGGGTTTTGACACTAAACGTGTCTCCGGATTCTGAGGTTTGCAAAATATTAAGGGCTAAAGCTAAATATTAGGACCCTTCATTATTTAATTTTTAAGAATCTAGAAGGTCTTTCAACCAAGTTCCACCATTTACAAGCAAAGGTCCTATAACTCCACTTTGTTCCTAAGAAATGAAAGGAACAAGGTGGAGTTATCGAACCCTGGCATGGAAAATGTTAGAAAACATGTATATCATTAATCTGTTCTTTTCTTTTCCCTTTCTTAAAAATTCTAACTGTTTAATGAAGAAAGGGTCCCCTGATTATCTGGAGAGCTTCCTGCCAATAACAATGAGGGATTCCTGTGGAACCCCAAAAGAAAACAATTAACCTCAACCACTGTCTTTGGACAAGTATTATACCAAAGCAAATCTCGAAATAGTTCTGATTATTAATGATTATTTATAAGGTAAAAGAATATCGAATTTAATGAAGAAAATGCTGAGTTTTCATCATTTTCAAAAATAGAAATAATATTAACCAAAATTGGTCAATTAATATTTTAGTGGTCAAGTCCATTTTGATCTTGGACAAGTACAAAACTATCCTTTACTTTTCCAGGGACAAGTAGAGAATGTCTTTAATTCAATATCCCTGTTCACAGCTAAAACAAATAGATTAATAGTTTGACTCGGGTTAAGCAAACACTTTTAAACAGTATAATCGCAACTAGAGTAATTATCCATGGTGTTCTGGGGCCCGTTTTTCTAATCTTCTTACAAAAAAATTAATCACAAGTCGAAATCATAAATCATACTTTGTGTTTTCATTCATTGTTGGATTCTGTTTTGCAATATCTACTAGGAATCACCTTCTAAACACGATTCCAAAGAGATGATGCACTGCAGAATTCCATATTCAGTTACTACTGTAGAAGCAACATTAATTTTTGACTTATGCATAAAAAATATCATGAGACATTTAGTAAAACAGGCCCCTGGTGTTTGATTTCACACAGTACTGTTATTATATCCTTTCCTAACTCCAGCTGCTCATCCTATTCAGGTTTTCCATTATCAGCCACATTTGTAGGAGAAACAAGAGCAACACCTATGGGTACTTACACTTGCCTGCAGGATAATACTGGATAAAGCAAAAAACCCAAGTTGGAAAAGGGGCTTTACTCTAACAAAATATTTCTTAGTTTTCTCCCTTGATAATCTACATATCTCTTGTAATGGTGAAAGCACATATGCCAAGATTCAAAAAGTAATCATCATTAACAACATAAATATGACGAAGGTTACAGTTTGTCAAGCTATCAATATTGCCAACACAATAAAGGAAATTGTATCCCTCGGTCATGAGCTGTCAGCATGTCAGAGAGAGGGGCACAGCTAGGTTACTCTCAGTCTTGAAGTGCACTGTCAGTCTATCACTCCATGTTTCAATCCAAGGTCAGAGCAATTATGATAGCCAATTCTGGTATTTATGAGCTTGGCTGCTTTCTAAGACTAGAAAGCCATGAATGGCTTGTGTCGCTCCACAGGCTTGAATTTCTTGTAATAGCAATTCAAGTTTTGACTAGATTTTTAGATATTTTGGCTTGTACTGATGTTGAAAAGATTTTCAAAGTTTCCACTATTATTACATAAAGAGAAATGACCTCCGCCCATAAAAGACATATTTTTCTTCAAATCACAATAATTTTTGGCTGAATGATAATGGATCACCCAAGGATCATACTAATGAAGTTTGATTGATATCCATCAGTAACATTCTGAGAAAATGATTTTCAAAGTTTGCACTATATAACATAAAGAGAAATGACCTCCGCTCATAAAATACATATTTTTCATCCCATCACAATAATTTTTTGTAGACTCATAAAGAGTCTCCCAAGGATCATTCATGTAAAATTTGGTTGATATCTATCTGTTAGATTCTGAGAAAATGATTTTCAAAGTTTCCACTATATAACATACAGAGAAATGACCTCCGCCCATATAATACATATTTTTCATCTGATCACAATAATTTTTTGTAGACTCATAAAGAGTCTCCCAAGGATCATTCATGTAAAATTTGGTTGATATCTATCAATTACATTCTGAGAATATGATTTTCAAAGTTTCCACTATATAACATACAGAGAAATGACCTCCTCCCATAAAATACATATTTTTTATCCGATCACAATAATTTTTTGTAGACTCATAAAGAGTCTCCCAAGGATCATTCATGTAAAATTTGGTTGATATCTATCTGTTAGATTCTGAGAAAATGATTTTCAAAGTTTCCACTATATAACATATAGAGAAATGACCTCTGCCCATAAAATACATATTTTTCAACCGATCATGATAATTTTTTTGTAGACTGATAGAGGGTCACCCAAGGATCATTCATGTAAAATTTGGTTGATATCCATCAGTTAGAACCTGAGAAAAGTCACTTTTTACCATATTTGGAAATTAGCCACGCCCATTAAATCCATGTTTTTCATTGGATCAAAATTTCTTGAACAACTTTGAAAGAGGGTCACCCAAGGATCATTCCTGTGAAGTTTGGTTGAAATTCATTCAATAGTTTCTGAGGAGAAGATTTTTAAAGAAAAAGTTTACGACCGCACGCACGGACGGACGGACGCACAACGGACACAACGCCATGACAATAGCCCCAGTGGCTTTCAGCCAGTGGAGCTAAAAACTGGAGGTATGGTGACAGGTCATCACTTTAGCTGCAATAACAACTCCTCTTTCTGATATGCTGACCTTGCACACCAGACTATCAAACGAGGGTTATCAGGGGTCAAGATAAGAGGGGGTAAAGCCAGTCTAAAATCTTTATTTCACAATGAAACTCTATTATATGTCAGTACTCATTTGAATTGTCTCGATGAGACCTTTCAAATGAGTACCATCAACATAGGGTTTAATTGAGGATTAATGAAGTCTTAAATTTATGGATACATGATGAAGCTACTGCTAAGATCTGCAATGGTTCTTTAACATGCTCTGTGTAAAGCACAGTCACACAGGACCTCGATTGATCTTCTCATTTGAGAGACAATTACTTTTGTTAGTGTGCCTGCCAGGAACCGAACCCATGCAATTGACCCTTCAATTGTTTTGGTGACCGGTTAACTCGGCCCATTTCCAACTCGGCCCATCGGCAACTCGGCCCAACATCATTTTATGCCAAAAACATTATCTTATTGATTATTCATTAAGCATGATTAGTACAAATAAAATATTATGCAATTTTCATTCAGTTGTGAGGAACTTTATGCACGCACCGGCCTCAAAAAACGTTAAAATGAATTTTAAGAATCATTCAAAGAATCACACATATATTTAAACACTGAAAGATATTATGACAATGCTAGCAAAATCATTTAATACTATTTTCAAATAATAAAGATTATCAGGGCTCTCACTAGGATTTTGAAAGTAGGATTCCAGGAATCCAACTTCAGAAAAAGTTGGAATCCACACAAAAAAGTTGGATTCCATCATTATGAGGGTAGATTTTGTACCGTGCAAAACTATGATATTGAAACAACAATTTATTAACCCTTTACTTCACAATCCAATGTGTTAGTCACCAAAATGGTTATGTTAAGGAAAACATTGATTGAAAAGAAGGAATTGCTTGTAAAAAACATTTTCTTCTTTTATCCGAATGCTTTATAAATTTTTTGATCCATTTTTGGAGATGGGCTCAGTAGATGACAAAAATTTTCCCGGTTCAGTTTAAAACGATTGACTAGTACAGAAGCAAGTCTTTGAAACAGTTATATCTATATCTTCTTTTTGCCAGAAGTTAAAAAGAAGAAAAAAATGTTGTCATATTTATTTAGAGTTTAAAAAATCTCAACATATAAGTCTATGCCATGATTCTCTTTGCAGATGTTGTCAATTGAGAGAAAAAGTTCAGAATTGATATTTATTACAAAAGATTGTATGTTTGAAATGCATTGGTTATCACTTTTTCTCATTTCCTTTTTTTATTTTTTGAACTTTCCGAAGCATCTGTCTCTTGATTTGTGTTCACTTTTTTTCACTTCAACAGATGTCTGATCAGTAGGCTGATCCGGAGCTTTCCATTTTCGAAATACGTTATCCGACGGAATTAAGCACATGCACGGCCTTTCGGAGATTCACCGGTAGTGATAATTCATTTCGTGTTTTTTCGGAACATTTCTTTAATTGAAAAATTGTTTTTAATCAAAATACCGATTTTGCAAAAGGTAAGAGATTCGGGATAGTTCGAAGGACACGGAGCAATCATTTACTTGCTACGAATAAATCGGCGGATCATATGTTTTATGATTGTCTTCATGAAATAGGGGCCCTGATCGAATTCAATTACTTGTATATAATTAGTGAATCAACTGCTTCAATCAATATATAAATGGTCCACATGTTTCGTTTATGCGTAACAATCGCTTAAACACATAGCCAGGCAGAGTCTAGATTCCATTCATTGATAGTCAGGCTCCGCCTACAAGGTCTACGAATAACCGATTACAATTGGCTGTTGGCGCCATTTAATGCCACGCCTACTGCACCCGTCTATCGGACTTCAGATATGGCTATTATCGATTTTTCATGCGACAGTTAACTTACAGAAACAATCAAATACATGTACATGTTATACACAGCCAAGAGGTTATAAGTCGGGACGTGTGCCTTAGAAAAACTTGTCGTCCGGTGGAATCCTTTGATAGGATTTTTTGTCGTCCGCTGAGAAAAGTTGTCGTCTCAGACGACACTACTGTCGTTTCCGAGAGCCCTGATTATCATAGTAAGGTCAGGACTCTCGGAAACGACAGTAGTGTCGTCTGAGACGACAACTTTTCTCAGCGGACGACAAAAAATCCTATCAAAGGATTCCACCGGACGACAAGTTTTTCTAAGGCACGCGTCCCGACTTATAACCTCTCGGCTGTGTATAACATTTGATTGTTTACGTAAGTTAACTGTCGCGTGAAAAATCGATAATAGCCATATCTGAAGTCCGATAGACCGGTGCGGTAGGCGTGGCGTTAATTGACGCCAACAGCAATCTCATTAAAATCATCTCTACGAAACCACTACGCTATCTCTCCGTTACGTAGATCTGAGGACGAACCCTATGAGGTCATCTTCAATGACCCCGGAATTTCCATGCCACTACAAAAGAGCGTATTAAAAACCCGTCCAATCAACGACGGCGTTATAAACATAACTTTGACATCGATAAATGCAAATGGCGACACTTGATTTCTGTCGCTTCAAAAATAAAAAGTC
Source organism: Fragum whitleyi (assembly GCA_948146395.1). NCBI lineage: Eukaryota > Metazoa > Mollusca > Bivalvia > Cardiida > Cardiidae > Fragum > Fragum whitleyi. Next base: position 38,744,908 of record OX411547.1, on the reverse strand, counting down.
GCACGTAGAGCTCTAAAAATGTCAAGAATTTGAGAAGATTGGGATATTTGACTACAGTTCGACAAAGGTTTTCTACCAGGTAAGACTAAGATGATTGATTATTCCTGGACTGGCTGATCAAGCCTCGGCAAGCACCGGGTTAACTGTCAGAAATAAATATTGCCGGTTTCAAAATCAAACCGGGTCGATACTTTCCTTTCAACCAATAAGGGTGGTTCTATTTTTGAACCAGGGAATTCTCATTCTACATTGGCAGATCCAGAGGTGATCGGGCATGGCATCCAGAATCACAATAATTTTTTGTCAGATTCTTGAAGTTAGTGGGTAGGCGACTTAAAACATCTCAGCTACAACTGAATTAAAGCTGTAGCTGCAATGTCTATGCAGTCCATTGATAATAAATTGAGTTACACTTTTCAGATTTAGTAAAACTAATAAGGCTGTTGGCCACCTTCATTGTTTTCTTATAAAAAAAATTCTTACATACCAAGGGCGTAACTCCAATTACGCAATTTACGCAAGTGCGTAAAAGAAATAATCATCTGGTGAAAAATATTGTTGATGAATGATCTTAACATTGAAACTACAGCTTATTCAAGCTGTAGTTACGATGTTTTGATTATTCACCGACGCTCAAATCATAAAAGGGAGCGGACGAAGGGCATTCATCTTTTGCAACAGTTCATATATCGCCTTTATTCTGTATTATTCCTTGGTTAACGCCGTCTGGATGCATATAGATTTTAAAGGTCTAGATACGCCTTTGCATACCCATCAAAAGCAGTTCCAGTTGGGAAGCGGGATCGCCGACCCCTTCACCCCCAACTAAAAACCCCACCCCTAAAAGTTATCTTGCTCAGAAAATGTGGAAATCAAAACATCACCTGGGCAAATAAAATTTAATTACATTTTTCAAGCTTATGAACCTAAAGATCTATCATGAAACTGGAATGTTTTCTGTTGTACCCCTACCCCAGGATTTCCATGAAGGGGGTTCGAACACACAAAAAGGGTTTGTTTTCCTAGTATTACCTGATTTGAAACTGTCGCTGGCCTTCACCCTTTGACAAACCCATATCATGAAAACATGAAAAATTTTGCTTAAATAAATTTCCCTTTTTAGACATATTAAAAAGACTGCCATCAGATCTGTTTCCACAAAAATCAAGAAGACATACAGTGTATGATATGATCAGCACAGTGCAGGCTGATCTTTCTTTACTTTCTGCCAAGAATTTGTTCACAACAAAATTATGTAATGAAAATCAGAAGGGTTATTCTAAATTCTGCATGAAAATTAAGTTATAAGGCTTCAGATCAGAGGGGGTGGGTTTCAACCCCCTGAGCCTCCTTTGAATCTGCCATCTGCTATATTTTGTCTTAAGATTTTTCTTCTACATTGTTAAATGTGCAGAATGGTGCTCATTGAAAAAATGTGTTTGTTTAAGTATCCATTTAATTAAGTCTAAACCTAAGTGAAAGGATTGTAATGGTAGAACATGCACTTGTGCCTGATTATTAGATGCTAAAGTCACTATGATATGACTGTGAGATTTTTAAAAGCGATATAAACCTCATTCAAACAGACAAACAGTTGTACTCAGATATATTTAATTTCTGTACATAGCTCTGAAATTGTTGTCAATCATTATTTTAGAAATTTGCAATGATTTGACTCTCTTCTGTTATTCTCTTGAAATGTTGAAAATTCTTTTTAGGAAGGAATGGTGTAACTGGCCTGAGAGATCTGTATTCTGACATTATTCGGTGAAATATTAGTTGTAGGGAAAAGGGTTTATTAGATCTATATTGAATGTGTAAAAAAACAACAACAATATACATGTATAAAAATCAAATAAAATATGTACAAGAATGGGGAACTATGCAAAGTGATTTAATTAAGTTTGAGTTTGTTTTTAAATGTACATTAATAAAAAGTTCTCTTCTTGAGATAAATACTTTTAATGATATTGATATATGTATTTGTTTGTAACTGCACTTGGCATGTAGAAAGTACATAATAACAAGCATAAGAACAAACATGCATTTTTTATTATTTCAAACTTATTCAGTACTCTTTAAAAAGTAGCTTTTGCCTAGTCCTGAAAAAAATATTGTTTTTATTTTCAGGGAATAAATGGAGATGATGAAAATAAATTTAAGACAAGCACAGAAAGTACATGATTGTGGTGTATATATAGCTTTACTATTTCACAATATATCTCCTAGTAGCAACACAAGAGGATGTCCACAGCTTCAGGTGCTTTATAGTGAAGTTGAAAAGAAGAAAAATATGAACATTTCTTACAAAGTTACATGTAGAGTTATCCCTCTTGAAAGTATGGATTGCTCCTGTGAAAGTGAACACTCATACACAGTGTTTATTCTAGGCAGGGGGGTTGGGGATTCACCCACATTTTTCATAGATCCCCCATATTTTCTGGATTTGTGGGGGATTTTTTACTTTAATCCAAAGAGCATGAATTATCACATTTCTTAGTTGCATCGATTTTTGCACTGAAATCTCCAACATTTTTGAAATCCTAGAATAAACACTGCATACAATGGAAAGGATTTTGTAGAATTTGGATTCTCTGATAACACAAAGAGACAGGTGAAATTATGTGCTTTACCAATTTTATCATAGGCCTCTAATTAGAGATAGGAATAAGTCTATAAGAATTGAGCTGAGCATGAAAGTGACCCATGTGAGCTATTGTGATAGATCATTGTCTGACATCTGTCTGTCCATCCATCTGTCAACAATTATAAAAAAAAGATCTTTTATTATTTTTCAAATGAACCAAAGTTCAAAGTATGACTCTTAAAAATACTTACAAGATCTTGAATCAGGGCAAATATGGTATATAAAAGTAGGTCAAAAGGTCAATTCTGATCTTCACTTTAGAGGTCTCAATTTTAGCCCAAGCTTTGTCAAAATTTGTCAGAATGTTTATTTATGTGATATTAAGGCCAGATCATGAGGGGTAATGAAGTGAGTCATAAGGTCAAATCTTAGAAAAATATAATTTTTCACTGAAGGGGGTCACAATTTTGGCTTAATCATTATCAAAATGAGCCAAAATTTCAGTCTTGCTCATTCTAGTTTGAGATCAAAAATGGAAGATACCAGTTCATATTGTAAACTAGGTCACTGGGTCAAATCTGAGAAAAACCTAGTATGCACTCTGGAGGCCACTTTTTTTTTTGCCGGATCAACCTGAAATTTAGTCAGAATGATTGAATAGATGCAATTTTTTATGAGTTCGGGGTCTGTGTTAATGAAATCTATGACAAGTAGGAAATAGGGTCAACTGGGGTCAAGAACTAGTTCAAGGAGTCAAATCATAGGAAAACCTTGTTAGCCAACCTGAAATTTGTAAAGAAGGATTCTCAAGTTGTATAGAAGCAACAGTATAGAAGCATTGTTTAGCCTAGTGACATTCATTCATCATTTTCTTTCTAAACCTACTTTTGAAAATTTTAGACATTCATTCAGGTGAGCAATTTAGGGCCACTATGGCCCTCTTGTTTCAGTTATATCACGGTGGCTAGATCACCTAGCAATGGATTCCTGGTATTTCTCTCACCAATACAACCATCACATCCTTTCCTAGCCTCCAGCTTCTGATTCACATAGAAGCTAGTATCAAGATGCAATACTGAGAATTGTAAGGGATAAAATGACCCAAAGATAGAAAGTTTTAAGGGGTCATGGAAATATGGAAAATGTATGGATGTCAATTACATGCTGTCTGCAGTTAAAACATTATGCATTACGCTCCATTATAATATGACCTACCTTGAGAGAGTGAAATAACCCTGTTGAATATTTTTGATATTACACAGGTGTTATTACACTAGTGGAATAACAACGCAAATGAGCTCAGAGCAAATAGCAACACTATTTAGTAACTGCGTAAATGATGTCATAATGAATGTATTGTGACATCAGTTTCAAACAGCGTTATCATTTTTCGAGGAAAATAGAAAAGTTAAAATTCAAGAATTTTGACGATTTTATGCAAATTCGGGCCATATAGAATATCAATTTGTGCTCATAAAAAACGAAATTTATAAACTCATCGTTTTTATCTGTTTATGGATGACTTGTTTCATAAATTCAGTTCTCATTCAAGATCCTCTTTTTATCTTCTAACTGTTATTTATCTGCTGAAATAATTACTGCTTATTCATTGGACCATTTTAAGCTCCACTGGACTAAGTCCAGCTTGTGTTGTTGTTCAGTCATTAGTCCATGTGCCACCAACGACATTTGTATCCCAATATTTTATTATGCTCCCCGATGGGAGAGCATATAGCCGCCGCTTTGTCTGTCCATCCGTCCGTAATTCCGTCCGTCCATCCGTCTGTCCCCACCTATTTCTCCATAACCCCTGGGCCAAATTGAATGAAACTTACCATGTGAACTCCCTATGATATAGTGATGATGCATCTGTGACGGTTTTTGGATTTGAGGCCTCGTCACGGGAAAAGGGGACTTAGGGTAAAAAACAGTTTTTCCCAAATTTCTCCCAGTATAGCCCAATATTTGTTGACCTTCATTCAAGGTCACAGTTCAAGGTCAAATGATCAGGTATACTTTGGATCATATCTAGCCGCCGTCATAGTGCAGTTGGAAGCACGTTGGACTGTCAATCTAGAGGACCCAGGTTTGATTGCCAACGGCGGCCCTCATTCTTTCCAACTATTTGTTTCTCACCAATGTGTTGATAATTGTAGACCTATGTAAGATAGCAGCTAGAGGCTAGGAAAGGATGTGATGATTGTACTGGTGAGGGAAATACCAGGAATCCATTGTTATGTGCTCCAGCCGCCACAATATAACTGTAAAAATGTTGAAAGCGGTGTTAAACTCCATTCAATCAATCAATCTGGATCATATCTCATATATTTGTGGTCCAATTTATTAATAATTTACATGCTTGTGCAACTTGGTGAAGTTGTATGCATATTGAAAAAAATTGTGACTTGCAATTAAAGTCAAGATCACTGAAAAGTTTCAATTTGAAAAAATCTTATTATCTGGTGCATATCTTAAATACTTTTGGATTAAGGTTCATGTAAAGTGTTTGAGACCCAATTTTAAGGGCATTCATTTGGCAAGAAAAAGCAGTATGTCCAGGAATATTATATATCAAAATGAAGCTATTTATGAGCACAAGCAGTTGAAAAACATAAGATTGTTATAACTATAGCGGTATAGCCAAAACATTGCGGAAAAGGGTCATTTTGTACAGAACAAGCAACTGCATGGCTGTTGGATAAAATTGGCTCATATTTTAACAAAGTCTAGCCTAAAGTACCATCCAGGTAGTGCTACAACCATTGGTATAAAACTCAGCCCCAAAACGTAGTTATGCAAGCAATTTATTTTGACTTATTTTATAAACACATATGTCATATATGTCATTCTAATTTTGAAAACGTGTAGATCTTTTTAGGGTATGGTGTGTTATCACAACATAAATAGATATTGGTATTGGTGTAACAAACTTTAACCTTGAACATATCTCTGTTGTTATTGAAGACATCTTTATGGAACATGGCATGTATGTTCACCACCACAAGAGCTACCCAGACTATCAATTAGATAACTCTGAACATATTTCTGTGAATGTTTTGCCCCTTTTTTTAACTCACCTGAGCACGAATTGTTCATGGTGAGCTATTGTGATCAAGCTATTTCGGGCATCCAGATGTCCGTCAAAATCTTGTGTGCACTCTAGAGGTCACATTTATGACGAAAATGTCTTGAACATGGTCAGAATGTTTGTCTCTAGAACAAGTTCAAAATTGGATGAAGTGGATTCAAATCTAGGTCATGTGGTCAAATCTTAGAAAGACCTCGACAGTTTTGTACACTCTATAGGTCAAAATTATTTTGGGCCCAAATGTCTCCAAACATGGTCAGAATGTTTCTCTACATGGTATCTCAGACATGTTTGAATAAGGGTCAAGAATGGTAAAAAACTAGGTCAAAGAGATAATTCTTAGAAAAAGCGTGTGTGCACTGTAGAGGCCATATTTTTGGCCAAATGACTTAAAACTTGGTCAGAATATTTGTCGACATGATATCTCGGATGGGTTCAAAAATGGTCAAGTCACGTCACCAACTAGGTCATCGGTCAAATCTTAAAAATTCTTGTGTGTATTTAAGAGGCAAAAATTTTTGCCCAAATGTCTTGAAACTTAGTCACAATTTTTATCCACATAATGTCTTAGTAGATATTGAGATTAAGTCAAGTGGGGTCAAAAACAAGGTTATGGGATCAAATCTTAGAATAACCTTTTGTGTACTCTGAAAACCAAAATTTTGGCCAATCTATCTTGCAACTTTGTTTGAATGTATGTCTTTATGATATGAACATGAGTCAAATTGAATTGACATTCTTCTTTAACTTGGTGGGGCTGTGTGCAGAGTGAAAGATCAGGTCTTCTTCATTAAAGCAAAAGGTTTTAATGTCAAATAACTAAATCATTTTGATTTTTGCATGTATTTCACGTAGTTTGGAAGCTTTTTGAGACCATAGTTACACATGAAGCTATGTTTTCAATGACCTTGATCAATGATCAAGTTTAAGGTGGATTATCTGTGGAACCTCTTCTAAAATCCAGTTACAGGGGACTGTGATGTCTCTGACAGAATCTTTTTTTTTACATAGAAAAAAATATGGAAGCACCAATAATCTTCCCTTTTCAAACAACACTGCCTCCAGCTTTCAAGATATATATATTTGCAAAAATGCCATACTACCTGCCCTAAAAACCTGAAAATTGTTCTTACATGAAAAATAACCATATATTGTTAAAAGAACTTTTATTTAGTATGCATTTACTGATAAAAAAATCATTAAATTTACATGTCTTTTTCTTAAATTTGAGGTGAATTTCTTTTTTTAAATAGGAAATTCACCTCGAGTCAGAGAAGAAGTCTAAACAAGTTAAAAAAAATAGTCATTTGAAGTCGGTTTTCTGAGTAAAAAATGTAGTGATGATACTATTAGGAAGGGCACTATTATTAGAGTAAATACAGCATATCAATTATGATGATTATCATGTAGGAAATCTGGGTTTGTTTTCTTATTAATAAAACATGCATTAAGAGGTTATCATTATCCCCTTAAAAAGGTAAAAGACAAAAGGAAGGTCATTCTGCACTATTTGATCTTGCATACTCAGATGTGAGCTTTATAGGACCATCACATGTGGTCCTCTTGTTGTTAGCATATACAGCGTTTATTATCTCCCTTGGATATGTGACAGTATTTACCTAGTAACATCAATCAGTCTTGCATCTCACTGGGAGTACTTTATCATACATGCGTAAATGAAGGAATTTAGTTTTATTGTCATGTTTACGAATATGGTTTAAGTTTGATGCTTTTGAAATTTATCAAAATATCCCAGGTAAGGTCTCGGTAAGTTTTGGTGACTTTGTAGTTTTAGAATTTCATTAGAAAATCCCAAGTACGACCTCGGCCACAGCCTTCCTATTCAATAAATTAACTAATCCAACTCTAGAGAAAATTTAGCAGATAAACAAATCTTTACATGGCTATTCATCTTTTTATAACAAGTAAATTGACTTTAAAAATAAGCTGTTCGTGAAATGAATCAAACTAGAACGAAGTCGTCGTAGGCCGAACTTTCGTATACAACAAATATTTCAAAACCTTGGACCTTTATTTTCATCTATAATTGGTCAACATTTAACATGAAAATAAAAAATGACACATCAAAATGCCTTTTTTTAGGAAAAAATAGAAAACTTATTATTTCCAACGTAAACGCGGATGTTAAGTTTTCACATACGCTCTTCCCGGCCCGTTTGTTCTATCTTTATCTGTCTACGGGAAGAATTACTATATTTACACACTGACGTCACTTCCAAAAAATGGAAGTAACAATCTGATTGGCTAATAGGATGATGCGCAGAAACCTAAAAATGTACTTCGTCCTCAGATCCACAGGCAGGGGCGTAGCGATAGGCAATATGGTGGATCTGATTTTAATGAGATTGCGCCAACAGCCAAACGTAATCTGTTATTCATTGACGTTGTAGGCGGAGCTTGACTATCAATGAATGGAATCTAGACTCTTCCCGGCGATGTGTTTTGGCGATTATGCATAAACCAAACATGTGAACCATTAATATATTGACTGAAGCCGTTGATTCACTAATTATATACCGGTAATTGAATTCGAGCAGGGCCCCAATGCGACGAAGGCAATAGTAAGACAACATAATCGACCCGATTTATTTGTAGCAAGTAAATGATTAGTCCGTGTCCTTCGAACTGTCCCGAATCTTTTTGTAAAATCGGTAATTTGAGTAAAAACAATTATTAAATTAAAGAAATGTTCTGGAAAATTACGAAATGAATTATCACTAGCGGTGAATCTCTGGAACGCCGTGCATGTGTGTAATTCTGTCGGATAACGTATTTCGAAAATGGAAAGCTCCAGATCAGCCTACTGATCAGACATAGGCTGATCAGACATGTGTTGATGTAAAAAAAAACAAAAAAACACACAAATCAAAAGACAGGTGGTTTGGAAAGTTTAATTATTTCAATCTAAAAATAAAAAAAAAAAAAAAGAAAAAGAGATAACCAATGCAATTCAAACATACAATCTTTTTTAATGAATATCAATTCTGAACTTTTTCCTCTCAATTGACAACATCTCCAAAGAGAATCATGGCATATACTTACCGGTATATGTTGAGATTTTTTAAAGTCTAAATAAATATAACATTTTTTTATTTCTGGCAAAAAGAAGATATAACTGTTTCAAAGAATTGCTTCTGTACGAGTCAATGGTTTTAAACTGAACCGGGAAAAGTTTTGTCATCTACTGAGCCCATCTCCAAAAATGAATAAAAAAATGTAAAAAGCATTGGGATAAAAGAAGAAAATGTTTTTTTACAAGCAATTCCTTCCTTTCTACCAATATTTTCCTTTAGATAACCATTCTAGTGAATAAAACATTGGATTGTGTAGTAAAGGGTTAATAAATTGTAGTTTCAATATCATAGTTTTTTTGCACGGTACAAAATCCATCCTCATAATGATGGAATCCAACTTTTTTGTATGGAATCCAACTTTTTCTGAAGTTGGATTCCTGGAATCCTACTTTCAAAACCCTAGTGAGAGCCCTGAAGGTATAACTGCATCATTTGTACGAAACTTATACATATTTCACGTTACTATTGGCTAGGCCTATATATTGGGGCCGGGTTGAGCGGGCCGAGTTATTTGATGGGTCAAGTTGACTGGTAACTATTGTTTTGGAGGTCGGTGCTCTTCCAGCTGAGCTGATCAGGCTGACTTGCCTCGCAGCAAAATATATACCTTCAGAATAGCATAAGATTCTCAAATAAGGATATCTTATTGATGCAGCTTAATACAGCTGTAAAATTTTCAATAGATTTAATGTTTCCTCAGGATATTTTAGCATATCATAGCATATCATCTTAAAACTCAAGGTCCAATGAAAAATATTTCTCTTTGTTGGAATAAATATAGAATGAAATGGTTGTTGTTAAAAAATGGATATCCATTTTCTTACCCCACCCACTATATTTGCTTTGATTTGCTCAACGCATTGTGCAATTTTGACAAAAATGGTTGCCATCAGAAAGTCAGATGTGTAAGAAAACTTACTTCGGTAATTTTGATGTATGGCTGTGTACCTTTTTTCGCCTTTTCTTCTTCTTTTCTTCTGCATTTACCGATAAATATCTTTTCAAATATTCTTCTTTGCTCACGGTCGCCATGATTTATGTTTATTATACGTCCCTCTCGCGCAGATAACGATAGAATCAAAGTACAACACAGTTGGGTGAATTCGGAACACATCAACATGTACTTAGATTAATTATACAAAGGATGCATTATGGCGGGGTGTGTTTAAATGGGTTTAACGACACCTTTAACCACACATACTTCGGCGTCTTGAGCACCTAACAATGGCTAATCCCACAATGAACAGGGACTCTAGACCGTTTTGTAGGGCTCGTGATGATAAAACTAATGCTGAATAAAAATCAGTAAATGAATTATAAATAAATAAATATTAATTCTCGAATGAGACTTTCTCCTTAACCTTACTATTATCGTTTTCAAGAACTCTTTAAAGCAGCTCGGCTTTCCGCGGCAGTTATTCGTTGAAAAAAATACAAATCTGGTTCTTAGATTCGGAAATGTGTGCATTTTTAATGTTTAAGAATCGCCGCATGGGTATGGCACTAACAAAAACTCATAAAAAAAAAGAAAAAAAAACGTAGGTTGAATGTTCGAAGCGGCAAGGCCAGTGCCGGAACCAGTCTCATGAGTATATCAAGTCTATAAATTACAAAACCGTGTTATTTTTAATGTAGGCCTATAATGTTTCATTTTTCGCATGTATCATTATGAAGTTTTCCAATTGACCTTGACCTATAATAGAATGGGACAGACAATCGGAATGACATGCGTAAATAGTTGGCTCAATATTTAAGATTAATCCTTTAGGCGTTAGTAGTTGCCTTATTTTTTCAGAATGGAATTCGCTTAATTTAGGAATATCTGTCTTTTTTCTTTGTCTTCCCAGATAGAATCTTATTATTGTACAGTTTTCTATACAATTAAGTCATAATTTCTGATTAATTTTACAAAAAATCAAAAATCGCATTTTCCCAATCTGTGAAATAGCAGCTTTAAGCCCTCAGTACAACATTTCAATCATGATTTAACACTGATTTGAAACCCGGTGAATGGACCTAAACCGTTGGCGCTCACCTGAACATGATTTTACAATGTTCCAATGGGTATCACCCAAGTAACATTCTGGCAAAGCTTCATTGAATCGACCCATTCAAAGGAGGGGATATTATTCAAAGATTCCGAGGGGAAAAAGGCCCCGCCCTGCCAGACCCTTGGGTCAGTATTCACGCACTAAGTGGTGACCCATCCCCACACACAAATCCACCCCACACCCTACACCCCCACATACATGAAAAACGCCAAAGTATATAAACAAGAGGACCATGATGGTCCTAGATCGCTCACATGCGTCTCTTTGATCCCTGGGACATCACATTAATTAAATAGGCAGGTGTCAAAAAGGAGATAATTTCTATATTAGATCATTACCATGGAAAACTTTCAGCCAAGAGCAAGGCAGATATGTCTTTTTGCTCTTTGATTCTATGTAAAAAGGGATGCACCGGGGTGGAGCCCAAATGTAATCCTAGGGTCTTGGTACGAACAGATTTGGTTGAGGTCCACTAGATGATGCTACATACCAAATATGAATGCTGTCTGCCTTCTGGTTTCAGAGAAGAAGATTTTTGAAGATTTTCATTTTTTTACCCATCGTGCTCAGGAGAGCTAGAAGGGATGAGCCCGGGCAAAGTCCAAATATAACCCCAGGTTCTTAATATGAACACTCTTGGCAGAAGCCCACTAGGTGATGCTACATACCAAGTATGAAAGCTGTCTGCCATCTGGTTTCAGAGAAGAGATTTTTTTAAAAGATTTTCGCTCTTTAATTCTATGTATAAAAGGTTGCGCCCGGGTTGAGCCCAAATATGATCCCAGGGTCTTGATATGGATAAACTTGGTAGAGGTCCACTAGATTATGTTACATACCAAATATGAAAGCTGTCTGCCTTTTGGTTTCGGAGAAGAAGATTTTTGGAGATTTTCCAATTTTCACCCTTTTTTGTTAAAGGTAAAGGGAAAGTTAAGGGTGGATTTCATTTATTTGAACAACTTTGGTAGAGCTTGACCCAAGGAACATCCCTGTCAAGTTTCATAAAGATTGGCCCACTGGTTTAGGATGAGAAGATGTTTAAAGAAATTGTGGACGACGGTCGACGGACGACGGACGACGCACGACGGACGACGGACATTGTACGATCAAAATAGCTCACCTTGAGCGCTTCGTGCTCAGGTGAGCTAAAAACCCCAAAAATAATAGACCAATACAAGAGATTGGAAAATGGCAAGTAAATAATCACAAAAATACGATTGACAATAGAGCCACGGTATTTCACGTATCTCCCTTGCGCAAAGCGAAGTGAAAGGGGCATAACAATTCAATCGAGGGGATATCCTTCTTTTCTACACTCTTTATATCATTGAAAATTTAACCGGATAAATCAGTCAATTTCAACTATTAATAGAATAGAATATCAGAATTTTACAATACAAAACAATACTTAAATGTCATTGGAAACTTTTTCGACCGACTTTAGGATCTTTTATTTGAAATGTGGAAAAAGCGACGTTTGAATTAAGTTTGGTGGAATTTATCGTAGAGGTAACGCTTCAGAGTTTTGCTACTTGCTGAATTAATATTTTATTGTTGAAACAGATATCCTTATCTGAAAATCTACTGTTTTGAAAAAAAAGCTTTATTATGATAGTTTGTTTGGATTTCGGGTGTGTCTAAAACGCAGATAATAGTAACGCAGACAATATATGAAAAAGCAGGGTATCGGACTGGGGTCTAAAACGCAGACAATATAGATAAAGAGGGATTGTAAAGTTATGACGACAATATAGACAAAGAGCAGTTTATAATGACAGTTGAATGTTTATGGTATTGTATATTTTATCACCATTCTTCGTACTCTTTGAAAGTTTTTCTTCACTTTTTCATACCATACCAGGCCTCTTTGTCACAGAACACAATGTTCAAGCACTAACCGCTCGGTGCACGTTACAAATGTGTTAATGAATGTGTGTATTATTTTGGTAAGAAGGTACAAAGTGAGCAAAAAACATAATGCCTTTTAATGCCGTTTATGGACGAATATCCGTTATTATTAAACGAGTCATCACTTTCCCGTCAAACTGAAAGCTTTATCGAAACGATACATAAACGATATCAGACTGGAAAGGGAATGATAAAAACCGTAATTTCAAAAACGAATTGCTGGACCTACAGAGCAAGAGCAAATAAAATACCTATTGCTGGACCTACAGAGCAAAAGCAAATATCACACCTTCACTCTGTATTTCCAACCAATCATTTCAATTTATCGTGGGACTCTCCTATTCATTCTAATTTGACAATGCCAATTCTTGTCATCGGTCGGTTTCAACATCATCTATTTAAGTACAAAAAATGAGATAATCGTTCCATCTTATGAATAGCAATTACTACACATTGTAAAACCCGATTGTTTTTATAATAGTCATCACAATATTGGCCTAATTCAGTTAAAAGATCAATAATCTGATTTTTCGGACATGACATCGCAGAGCCGATGATTGAATGTATATTTTTCCATGAGTATGATCTCTGTTGCGTTGATTTCAGAATAAGATTTTGTGTTGTGTAACATTATCTACTACAGAACCACATCATGTACATAATTGTTTTCTCAGCTGAACATATTCTGCCGAGAATGATTATAATCAAAGTACTGAAAGTACTGATAAGTTGGAATGCATTCAAGAGACTATGACATCAAGCCACTAACGAAGCTGACGCCTCCCGCCCAGGTGATCACATATTACGTCTCGACTTTTGACTGAATAATTCACCAAACCGCGTTAAAATATGCGCTAGGTCGGATGACTAGGAACATTTTGTAAAAGTTTCATTCAAATCGGTCCATAAATGGAGGAGGAGTTGCGTTCACAAGATTTTTCAAATGAAGGCCTCTTTTTCCATGGCACGGCTAATATTCACCAAGCCGTGACAATAGGCACTAGGTCAGGTGACTTGGAACTTTCTGTGAAAGTTTCATCCAAATCGATTCATAAATGAGGGAGAAATTGTGTTAACAAGATTTTTTTTACATGAAGGCTCTTTTTCCATGACGCGGCTGAAATTCACCAAAACGTGACTTTATGCGCAAGGTCAGGTGATTAGGAACATTCTGTGAAAGTTTTATCCAAATCCAACCAGAAATTTTGGTGGTGTTGTGCTCACAAGAAAAGTGGACGTACGTACGGACGGATGGACAGACGGAAAAGATGACGCCAATATACGACCGCCTCCAGCTGTGTATAAAAATGAAACCCGAGAAAATACTATGCTTGTACAGTCAAAATCGCAAAATTCAAGACTAACCTTTAGGTAACGCAAATTTATGAGTAAATTAAACGATACATGTTTTTTGAAAGCCAAAAATGTTTCTTGAAAGCCAATTTCAATCGTACGATTGCGATACGATCAAATTTCGGTCGTAGGACCTTTCTTGAACGTGGCCCCTTAAGGCAAAACACGTGGGGTTGGTAAACTCGTTCAGATATTTGATAAAAACAAAAGCTGTAGTTAACTTGTGATGATCTTCAATGATATTTAAAGGATTGCACACGTGCGTATTTTTGCACAAGTGAATTTATATCTAAGCAATTTTAAAGAAAATGGACAAAAGCAGAAAGAGAAGATAAATGTTTGCCTATAGACCCGTAATTTAGAGTGATTTATCAAAGGTAAATTTTGTCTATACAGGTATAGACAAAATTGACCTTTGATCTATCACTTGAACTTGTGGATCTTTACCTTCATCGATCCTTGCTGCGTCCACCATCAAGTGAAATTGTCGCTCGATTTCGAAATGGGGTTCCATTTTTTAAGAGAGTTAATAAAAAGAGAACATTTGCTGGTTCGGGTTCTTAATACAGATATATAATCTGCAGATTTTGTGCTTTTCTAATGATGGTTTACGAAACAATTAGATAAAAAACATTTGAACTACGGTATTTTGTTGAAGTGTGTAAAAAGTTCGTTCAGAAAGAGAAACTAGACCTTTAAAAGAAACTATAACATAATTCTACGAAAAACGGTTCGCGACGTTACCAAATAAATAGATCACGTGATTGGCTTGTGCTATTGCCACATTTCTACGAAAAACAGGTCGCGTATTACCAAATAAGCAGATCACGTGATTGGACAGTGCTGTTGTCAATAGCTTACTTTATTGGACTTGACTTATCACATGATTTCCAAATATAGTAATGCAAACATTTGCTTCTAGTAAATTCGTACGCAAGTGTCAATAAATTTCGTTTAAAACATAAATTAGCGTGTTAATAATTTACATAAAGTGATAGTTGTGTAATTGTTCAACATTATTACTTCTTGATGAAATAAACTGTATGTCTGTGTCAAGTTGAGATATACAAAATAGGCCGGAGTGTATTCACATCCCGTTCACGTGATATGTGTTATCAAAAAACCCGAAATGAAATTATCTTGTGTTCATTTTGCGATTTTGTTAAATCTAAGTTGGAATTGCTCCGCATTCCAACTTAAAAACGGCGGTATGCCAGTAAACTACAATAAATGGAAACAACGTAAGATGTGACCAGAGTATACCTACATTATTCGGAGAAAAAAGTAGACGAAATTGAAATTCTGACAAATAATGATTAGTATTTGAGCCTGTGCGTGAGATTTCAAACAATTTCAAATGTGCACAAAGCAAAGACTCTGGCCAGCCATTCGCACAGTCTGACCAGAGTATTTACTATGCGCGTAGTAGAAAGAAAAGGTCTCAACGAATCTGTAGACAAACATGTCACTTTATACTTTTACAGTATGCGGCTGTTTACACTACTCAATGTGTACACCTCATTCACATTTCAAATTGTTGGAAATGTTTCGCACAGACTCATTTTATATTTATGTCGACTCCTCTGTTGATCGGGACGGCTTTGCGTATCGCGCGTTTCCATTCACACTGCAACGGGAAAAGTGTGGATTGGAGAAAATATTAGGCCTAATGGAAAAGACTATATTTAATCAGAATGAAACAAATATCACCTGTAAAACCCTTAAGATTAAGTATTTGCCCTGAACGTCGTAATCTATTAACGAATTCTCGTTTCGCTAACGTATTAGAAAAAAAGACGACATAGTTGACCAAGAAATGTCATTTTTGTAGTCGCTCTCAGCCTCTATTGTTATACAACCTAATGCTGCGTGCGATATAGCATTATAAGTGTTAAGCAGAAGTTTTTGTATTGACTTAATACAAAATGAATGAGCCCCATCAATGGTACTGTTTGTACTAGACATGTAGAGTTCCACACCTCACACCCATATGGAGCTAAACTTACAACAACGGAATGGAACATATGCTTTAAGGAAATCGGATTAAGCTGTCCATAGTTCATTATACTCATCGTAGTGCCGCGTAATTTTTGGCAATCCGACGCTATATTGTTATTCAAAGAACTTACTTTATTTAGAAAACATCCAAGATGTTTGTATTCTTCTACTTCCTGTAAAGGCTTGTCTCTTATATACCATTTTCTACGGTTCTCATGGTTGTCGCGTTTATAATTAAATACAACTACCGCACATTTCGTAGTTATACTCGTTTGCCACTTTATAGAGTATCGATAATAGATATTTATCATTTTGTCCAGACCGTTTTTGGCCTGGTTTAGCAGGCCATAGGAGCAACCCTGTATCTTAGAAATTGCGTAGGGAAAAGATAATGGAGTCAAAACCCGAACAACATGTGTACTACGTAGCTTTTTGTGTCCATACGCACCAAAAAAATGGTCTAGTATACGTAGTATACGTCATCAACTTTTCTGCGACACGAAGTGCTTTGCGTGTTCAATACAGTGCTTGCATATCACTACGTTGTGATAAAATCAAAGTACTGATAGCGAGGAAAGGCGAGGAAAAAGAAAAGACGAAACAGCACACGAGATCAATTTTCTGGAATATAACCTTGATTATTCACCTTGTCCTTATCATGTTCCTAGATATTTTCTTTCTTCTTATACATATACATATACAGCTCTTTATTCAAAACCACGTATGGTATAAACATACAATATGGTTATATAAGACAAGATCAAAAACAGTTATGATTGGATCGAGATAAGATAAATGAAAGGGAAAAAAAGTAATTTATCTAGAAGTTAAAGTTAATCTAATGGGAAACCAGATAATTGAGTAAATTTTTCTTTTGTTTACTGTAAATGATTATTCGGATGGTGTCGGAATTTCAGAAATTTAGTTCATGATATTTTGGTGTGCGTTCCAAACATCGCAATCACAGCCTAATTAAGCTGTGGTTCCGCTATTTGGTCGCAAATGTGTTACAGATTTTTCACTTTTTCTTGCTTTTTGACTAAAATAAAAACAACAGAAATGATTTATGTCATTGTTTGCCATATTGGCTGTATCCCCGTTTTTCCGACCTTGTTAGAAACGAAAAAACAAGGTTGGAAACTGGGGATATTGCATTTTACAAGCATCAATAATACGGCTAAAAAAATATTGTTCTAATACTCCATGTATAACAGATACTCTACTAGGGGTCGATATTAACTATATTAAATAAAAGTAGAATACATTAGAATTTGAATATTGTCAGCCTTTTCATCTGGACCAGTCAGAGAATTTTGTCGTCAGTTAATAGGTTAAATATCTGTTGAATACACAATCCTATCGTTCGACGTAGAGCATGTTTTCATAAGTAAATCACATTCCAATCGTTTGTAAATATAATGACCTGACGGCCATCCTATTTCCACAATGTTTTGGCTATACCGCTATAGCTATGGTGGTCTTATATTGCTTAACTGCTTGTGCTCATGAATACCTTCATTTTGATATATAATATAATACCTGGACGTACTACTTTTTCTCGGCTTATGAAGTGCCCTTAAAATTGGGTCTCAAACACTTTACATGAACCTTAAATTAGTTGTCTGTAGATGCTTTCGACTTTCCTAATCGTAAGATATAGCCCTGCGTTGAGGATGACTAAAGGGTTCAATCTGTTGACAAATTATACCCCGCTCTGCAAGCAAGTGCACTTCAAATCAGGGTATAATTTGTAAACGGTTTTGTCATCCTGAACGCAGGACAAGTAATTCCCAAAAATAACCCTTCATTCGGAACACCACTCGGCCAATCTCACGATCAACCTCGGATGTACATAGATTGACTATTTTTAAAAATCACGGGAAACCCTTGGAAAAAACTCGATGACGTCAGTTAAAATGGCGTTAGCCCTCGAAACTGTGAGTGAAAACATTCGAAGTGGCCAACTTTTCTCGTTTAAGTCACTGACGTGAAACCATCGTGGCCTACTATAAATATCTTTAGATTCTGAAATAACGGCTTAAAAGATCTTAATTTTTTATTCCCATGGATATATAAATATACTTAGTTCCAAAAGAAAATGTGAACTTTTGAATTTTAAATTTCTCTGAGATTACACAATATATCGTCACGAAATGTCGTATGACTATCCCCATTAGCATGTACAGACGCTTTTTGAAAGCAAATATCTTCTGCTTAATTGAGACAATTGATTTTGAATGTTTTGCATGTGCATCTCGCGTTTGACGAGTGATTGGTCTGAAAATGCATTCAATTGAATCTTTGCGGCTTTCCTAAGAATAAAATTACATCTTCAATACAATTATGCGTGATGCAAAAGCGTGCTTTGACTACCAAAAACGTCGTTGAAGAAAATCGAACCTTGTCAGATTTAGAATGTCATTAAAATTGATTAGGCATTCATGTTCCAATATAAATCGAGGTCATCATTCTATAAGGCCTTTAATGAGCTAATTGAGATGACATAGAACGCCATAGCACCATTCAACGACGAGTAACTGGCCTGACAACGTAGCAATGTTTAACGTTGACGTACACGTAACGTCTGCATACAAATTAAAACTGTTGTTTGGAATTGGCTTGGAATGTCTTCTAAAACTCTATAATACAACATCAACACATAGCTCTTACCAAAGAAAAAAGTTGTAAGTAGGTCAAATTTCAAAAATATAGGTTCCGCCTGTGCGTATGCAGCATGCGATACATTATCCCAATCTGATTTGATTTTTAATTTCAAAAGACTTGACTTTGACTTAAGTACGGTAGCAATATACTCCATAATTTTCATCCAACTTTGTAAAAATCAATAGAAATAAAAAAAGTAAAAGTGCCCACTTTCTTATGGGACTCAGTATATATTGAATCAAGGAGGAAAGAACGCCCACTCACAATCGAATTTACCGTCAATCAAGTTGATTTACAAAAGTGATAATCTTGCATAGGCAATATGGAAATATGATTTTAATTCAAGAATGTTTTACATGTATTAGCCAGTTTAGAAACGTTCATACTTAATTACTTGTGTTCTTCGACAAAATGCCTTCATTTGAAGAATTGCAATATTTCTTCAACGTGTGTTAGTGGATGGTTTTTGACTCGCACTCATATTGTCATGGGATAACGGTTGTGGCGTAAATACAGCTTCACTCGAGCTGTATTTACGACATGTAAGTCGCCAATCGAAAATATGTTTTCGATAAAGGAAAACGAAACTTCTTGACCATAATAAAAGATTCTTGATGATTTGTCTTAAATTGATTTGCAGGAGGAATCCACGTTACTGAATGGATCCTTCGATGACGAGGTCATTATTAAAGAAAGTTACCAGGATGGGATGACTGTGGAATAATGTTAAAGACAGGTACGCGCTATTTTGTATTATTGCTATTCTAAAATTTTAACGTGATTGCGTGAAAAACTTTGAAGACGAAACAGAAAACTATCTAAAATCACAATGTAAGCCTTATTGATAATGTTGTCGCGTGCATTCGTTTATAGTCTAAAAAGGCATTTACTGGCTCTCTCTCTTTCTCCATCTCCCTCTTTCTCCATCTCTCTCTCTCTCTCTCTCTCTCTCTCTCTCTCTCTCTCTCTCTCTCTCTCTCTCTCTCTCTCTCTCTCTCTCTCTCTCTCTCTCTCTCTCTCTCTCTCTCTCTCTCTCTCTCTCTCTCTCTCTCTCTCTCTCTCTCTCTCCCCTCTCTCTTTCCCTCTTTTTTCTCTCTGACACCTTCATTTGAAAATGGAGGATGTCAAGTGTAGAGATTATAATCAAGAACTAATTTCATTTTCGCGTGAGTCAATGAAGTGTTTTGGAGGAGGAGTTATATGCACAAGGTAAAATCCGAGGACAGAGCCCGAGAAAGTTTGCTTTGTATATATCTCCTCCCAACTTTATTCATGGACACATCAACGCTAAAATGAGATAATATCCACAATAAAACACGATCACGATTTAAATTATTTGTTCTATCAAAAAGTTTTATTACATTGTCTGGGTGTAAAATTAATGAAAGATGAATGATACTGGCATTGGGATAATTGAAAGAAAAACGAAGCGCGTCACTTAGCACTTTACGTCATATGGCGTCAAAAGCATCAACGTTCTCGCTTAAGGTGACGTTGAATATGATAAATAAGCGGAGCTTTCTGTTTACACAGTAAAACACATGGCATAAGAATTCTATTGCGAATGAAGCTCTTATCGATTTTTTATATGCGTTTTATGCCATTGTGTTACAAGTTCATTTAATATCAAATAGGATAACGGTGACAAACAGGAACAGCAAAAGAGGCTCTACAAGTGTGACGACTGCAGCTACTGTACCAAGGCGCCATCATTTCTTCATAGGCACAGGAGGCGCATTCACCAGATTAGACGATTTCATTGTGAATTGTGCAGTAAGACATATGGTCAAAATTTCTTTAATAAACACGTACAAACCGTTCACCAAAATTACATCTGTTATGCGACAAGTGTTCACAGACTTTTTATACAAAACAAGGTTTAGCTTGCCACACTGTGTCTGTCCACGATAATGCAAAATCTTAGTATAAATGTGATCAGTGCAATGAGTCTTATTATGATAAAACCTATTACATTGGGCACGTAAACAAACATATACACTCCTCAAAACTCCTAAGCGGCCACTTGCTTTTTAGGTCATATACATTAATGCCGCATTGATTCATCCCGTTTTTGCTAATATAATGCACCCTAATCATCTATGAAGTCAATAAGAGAAAAATAAGTGAAATCATTCAACAAGAAATGTTTAAAAATTAAATGAAAGTAGGAGTACCCTCGATTTCAAAGTTAACATTGGTTGGTGGGGTATATTTGACATTTCTTGTTAGGATAAGGATTTTGTAAAAAAAGTAAAAATTGTGGCATTTCTTATTATTTTTAGAAGTCCCCAGACGTTGTACCACTGATATCAGTACAAAAAATTGATAGGTTTTCCGTTTTTCATGTGTCGAAAAATTCAAATTTCTCTAAAAATTGTCGTTTTTGTGACTTTTGAATTTGAGGGTACATGCATTTAATTCCGTCTTAAGAACTTTCTGATGCATGATTTTACAAAACAATCGGATAGGATGATGCCTGAATGGCAACTCTTTAGAAAGACAAAGTTGACATTTAAAAATAAAAGCGATAAATGTGTGAAAACTGGAGAAAGGTAAGATGGCCGCTTAGAACTTTTGAGTAGTGTAGGTATCAAACTATTTTCTTGTAGGAAATACAAAACCTGTAAGTATATTGGAATGAAAACGAATTAATTTATGTGCGCTAAATAGTGATATTACGTCTAGCAACGTCAATTCTCCTGATGACGTTACATTAAATACGCCAAAATGACGTCATGTTTCCAGCGGCGACGTCAAATAGAAACATTTGACATGGCCGCACAGTAAGAATGTAAAGATGTAGTTGTTACATTTCCATGTAGTATTTTTTTGTAAAAGGCATTAGCCGAAATATCAAAAAAGAGTATATTATTTTAAAGAATTAATTCTAATTTCTTAAAACTAAATGCAAATATAACTCGGTCTACAACATCATGTGCGTAAAAAATGTACATAGGATTGTGCCGTCAGTCAAGATGTATGTTTACTTTTTTAACAGGCAACGTTTTCTTTTACAGCATAAATGTGACAAGCACGGAACAAAAACAAGTCTTCGAAAAGTATCTAATGTGACTAGCCTTTACGACTTTCGAACTGACAGACTACAGCAAATACACTTTCAATTTCGGTCTGATTTTGTGAAAGAAAAGAAGAACTTCTACCTAGAGTATTGTTTATATTACTTACGGAAACGTAACTTAGAACTCAGGCGTAGACCGTAAGGCGACAAAATGTGTCTGTGCAATCAGTGCAAGTTAAAACGGAAAACAAATACCTTTGATTTTGTTAAAGAAAAATAAGTTGAAACAAGTTGGCAGAATCTCACACAAAGGGCCGTTACAATGCTGGTTGTCAAAGTATGGAAAAAAAACCCCAAAAGAATAATTAGAAAATTAAACTATGTAGAGTAACATTTTCTGTACACTTCAGTCCGTAATCATGAGAGGAACATAACTCCCAAGTTTCAAGTCAATCGGACATAAGGGGACAGAGTTATGCTCCGGACAAAGGAGTGAATGACACCCGTCAGTCGGACGTCTGTCGCCGGGCGCCATGGGTGATCACGCAATGCTTTTGACAGAAGTACAACAATCGCAAGGCCGAAGAGAACCCTTAGGTTATAGACATGTCGTTAAATCAGTTAAAAGGGGTCATCAGACGATCAATGTACGATATTGTGCTTGGAAATCTTTACCGCATCATCCTATTGTAACCGCTGTCACCATAAGGGGACATGCGACGATCATAAGGTGTACAGTAGATCTAAGTGAATGATGCCATCGTCTCCAAATGGGATGCCCAGTTATCATGCAGCCACATCAGCGAGTCTTGTGATAGGTTTGGAAATACTTCGAGCACAGCACAATTTTGTGTTCACATTTGTCGTAAAAAGTACAATATCAAAATGTACCGTACGACTTTTTTTAAAAAAAACCCCCAACATTTCCCTACATCTTTATCCTGGTTGAATACAGGATTCTCAGAATAAAAACACATCTCTATGAAACTAACGAGGGTGTACTTTAATTTTGAAGTTATATTTGTTGATTGATTATGAGCTGCAGTGACAGGTTGGTTTGACTTTTTTAAATAATAGCCATTTGTTTTTTTTACCAACTTTTCTCAAAAGGCAAATATATGGTTGTATCTTTTGAGCATGTGGCGTTATTGTAAAACATAGTTAATAATTAGTTTCCAGATTTTTTAATTTTTTGTGTTAGACGTGTTACCATTTTTTATTTACTGGTAAAGTATTTTTATTGGAGAAAGTATTGATATAGATTAATTTTAAGCGAAGATGATTGTGTCCTGATTTATAGATGTCGCAGTTGGTCCGAAATTGACAAAAAAAACTGAAAAATATATCATACAAGCAATAATAGTATTTAGAGAATTGAATACTATTCAACCTGAAATGTTGAATCGTTTTTCTTAATTGATACAACTACCTACGACCAACAGTCGATTATGTATATTTTCTCGGATAAATTCGCGTTTTCATATGGTTTGGCTTCACATAAACTTTTGTAGATAATCACATATTAACCAACACACCAGCAATACTCTTCTTCAATTAACCAATATACCATCTTCAATTAACCATGTCTTTGAAAAAAAAATTAAATATTCACTTAAAATGATTTTACCTTGGACCATCATTGTTATAAGAGGCAAATACGAAGAACACAAAACAACTTCATCTGAAACAACTTGGCAAGAGTTTGCTTTTTTTGAAATCAAATAGCTATATAAAAGATTTTCTTCATAAATGAATTTATTTCAAGTTTAACATTCATGATAAATGAAGATCAAGACAAAGAGGTAGCGCAAAGTGCAATGAAAAGCGTTTACTTAGTCTGGGGTGATCCATTTTAAATTCATTCAATGCAAAAATTACGAACATTCCAGACGACATGTGTATTGTTTACAAATATTACCTATATAATCATAGCAAACCAACATACAAAATCATAGACAACCATTTTACGGTAACATCGTTAAACACCAGTGTTTCCGCCTAACAAAATGCACGATTTTGTTACATACCCTTCCGCCGTACATACATCCGAGGTCTGCTGCAGTTTACGGAAATGGCCGAGTGATGTTCCAAACAAATTACCCTTGTGTAAGCTTCCACAATAAGATAGATGATGTCTATTAGCAGCGCCGAGGAAACGCAGATCAGACTGAGGATATTAAGAGTTTTTGCGCTGTGCACATGGAAAATCAGTGTTCACGTACAGGCTCATATTTCAATATTTGGTCACAATTTGGTAGCTTGAGGGTCGCATCCGTTTGGGCCGAAAATTAAGGAGAGCAGGTCCCAAAGATCATCATTTTCAGATGCAATTTTGGATTCAATTTGTTTGTAGAGTATCATAATCGAATACCAAACAAATGTTTCTAAACAGGAAGTTGATTGTTATAGTTATTTCAATGCTATATAGGTAAAAATTATCAAGCAGTAATCCACCGAGAAATTGTATTATCCATAAAAAATCATCGGAGAAATTATGCATTTTTAGGTCATTGTTAGTTCTATGATAATTATGATCAGTGTCATTATTATTACTTATATTATTATTACCTTTATTTCAATTATTATAATAATTATTGTTTTTCTTCTTCTTGATGAAATGTATAAAATGTGTGAAGTGGAGTTTTGAATGATTTTTGTTTGAATGGGTTTTACGCCGCTTTCAACAATTTCGCAGTTATATCGCGGCGGCCGGAGTACCTAGCAATGGATTCCTGGTATTTCTTTCACCCTACTACCATTACACCCTTTCCTAGCCTCCGACTGCTATCTCACATAGGTTTACGATTATCTACCCATTTTTGAGAGACAAACGTCGGAAAGGTTATTTGCAGCCACCGGGGATCGAACCCACGACTTCCAGATTGGTACTCTTATAATCTGGAAGTCTTAAGCCTAAGAAGCTGCGCTATGGTGGCGGCTGGTTTCGCGTGAAACTGAATGGAGGTCATATAATTTCGATCATAAGTGATATATTGTATAACCTCCTTCGATAAATATACAAAGTTCTATAAATAAAACACAACGAGTTTATTGTATTAAATGTTTACAACAAATGACATATACAAAACTAGTGGAAATAACATAGATTAATAGAGGATGATGTACACATATTTAGTTTCTAGATTGAACAGCATACTTTATAGTCCGCCTTCTATATGGACCAACCTTTTCATCAATTACATAAATTTGCGTTTGAATAGAGGAATTCTATGTGGTAAAATATCAATTTCAGCTTTATACCATCCCCCAAAAACTTATTTGGAAACAAAATGATTTTAAAATAATAATTTCGTCTATCTAGTTAATGATAATACTTTCGCATTTTCTGTTATAAACACGATCGGTGGTGAAGGCTGTTTAGTTGTAAGAAATGTAAACAAATAGTAAAAACACGTGGTTTTATACTAAACATTTGATAGAAGAAATGTCCATTATTCCATATTTGGAAAAGCTAATCAGCATATCGACGGTAAGGACATCTTAAACTTAAATATCCCGTGATTAGTATCCTAATTACTCGCCTGCTTATCTAGTTTTCCTCGTGAAAATCCCAACGACTTCGTTTAATAATCCTTTTTGGTTGGTCTAAATAAGGAAATATGGGGTTCATCTGAGAATGGATAAAAACTATTATCAATTATCTGGTCAAACAGTTTTTGTAACAGATACAGAATACCCTTAGATTTGATATACTACGGAAGTAAAAAAAAATCTACAAAATTAATTTTACAAAAAGACTCGATTTTATACTAAAACGACTTGCCAAAATTCTTTCTCTTTTGACTCGGCCCCTATGCGAATCAGAGCTACTTTGGATAGACAATTTGCTGTACCTTTAATAACAGACACGAATAGGTATGAACGGCAGAAAATGAACATGTAGATGGACGGACAAAATCAGTATAACACCTTTAAAAATTCTGAAAAACAAAATTCTTCATGGTAAAAGTTGGAAAATATGACATGACAAGAAAAAGAATGTTTCATCAATTAGGTTCTGAGATTCAAACAGACTATATATACTTCGATAAATAAGTAGGTACGTAGGTTAGCCATCGAGGTTAAGGTCTGCCCGTGACCGACGACAGAATTACTTAATTCGGCGTAATTAGAGAATCTTGGCTACGTAAGCATTCTCTAAGATGCGTGAGGTCTCGTCGTGCTATTTAATTATACCTAACAAGTTCAATTCACGCGATACCTCAATGAATGCAAACTTTTACAGTATTTGATACCTGCATTAGTCCCACTGAAAGTATCAATTTTGTAACATAACTTTATGGCTGTGATAAAAAGATGCTTGGGTGTGCAAATACAAGATGTGGTAGCATGCTTAAGATTCAAAGACCTTTACCAACTTTTAAAAGAAAATCCCCTTTCACATGCACTAGTGGAAGATCCAGGATTTCTGTAAAGGGGTTCGAACATACAAAGTCCGACTGGTTTAAAGGAATGCAGGGTCCGCGGGACTCACAAATACATACTGTAAGCCGGAAGGGCCCTCTGGAAATAAACTTCAGACAAGAATTGAAGACTGTTTTAAACAGTCTTCAATTCTTTTCTGAGGTTTATTCTTAGAATTACGTATCTATCCATTACATTGTGTAACTAATCCAGAGTACATTTTCAATTTTTGAAAAAAATATGTCACTAGCTAAAATGAGATGGTCTATTTAAAGCTGGGACTTCTTATACGCGTAACTAATCATTTGGACCCTATCTTGTTAGGACGCTATGCAAAATCCGGGGGTTCTTTTTTCTACTCATCATGGGGGGGGGGGGTCTAACCTCGCAAACCCCATCTGGATCCGCCACTAATACACGGGCTATATTTGGTTTTATGTGAAATTGACTCAAATCACTCTAAAAACAGTCTAAATCGGTCGATCAGGGCTCCATTCAATGCAATGCAACAACTCACTTTTAAACGCTCCAAAATAATTCAAATCTTCCCAAGGACTTAATCCAAATTTCTCAAAATGTTTCGACGTTTCATTGGCTTGTGCAAGTTTGGCAGAGTTTGATTTGGCTGTGAATAAATCTATTTATAAAAACGTATATATATTTTATCGAAGGAACGTGATAAAATATCACATATGTCCGAAATCATATTACCGCCATTTAGTATCATTCATAACTCGTCTTCAAACACATTTAATTTTATTCCGAAATCAATACTTTATCATTCACTTAGGGCCAACTTATTTCTCGCCCGCTTTCGGGTCGGGTGTAGACTGGTCTCACTGTCGAATATCAGAATAGCCCATTCTAGGCTATTCTGATAGTCGATATGTGGACCAGTCTAGAGCTAGTATCCCGCTTTCTCTGATAATGCGGGCAACAGTTCCCGCCCGGGGTGAGAAATAAGTTGGCCCTAAGAATAACTTTTATACCACTTGTTAAAAACTTTGTTTGCACAATTATCATGAACGGAAGGCACGAATCGAATCAATGCTTAGGGTTGTTAAAATTTGAATACGATAATACAAAAATAACGATATATGTAATGATACATATGCATGTTAATTATCATGACTTTAATAATAACAGTGATTATAATAAAAGTTATATAAGTAATAATAATGATATAGGTAGATTTTGCCCGGTGAGCCGTGAAATCAGCTTTCTACTGTTAGATTCTCGTGCCATTTGTTCGAAATAGATAAAACAAGTTAAAATAACACATTAAGAATCTTTAAAATCGACCCTTTAAACCAACGTATTTACTTGTCTTTAAACGTAAGGTTCACCCAAATATGTAGGCTTCCCTAATTGCAGTGAAGGTCCTATCATTTCGGTTTTTTAATTAAACCCGATTTACCTGTGATAATGGACTCAGCACCTACGTCAGAGCTCAGTATTGAAAATACATCTATACTTATCATAATTATGATTTAGAACTAACAATGACGTAAAAATGCATCATTTCTTCGGTGAATTTGGATGGTTAATAAAATTTCGCAGTGGATTACCGCTTGATAATTATTTACAGATATAGTAGTAAAATTGCTAAAATGAACATCGCAAATGTTATTTGTTTGTCCAAACTCGACTAGAAATAAAATTTAGCTTCTTTGGACCAACAACCTGTACGAAACATTTAGTCTTGCATTCGATTATTTTACCCACCAAACAAATTTAATTCAAAATTAAAAAGAATGATCTTTGGGACCTGCTCTCTGACTTATTAAATCTCGGCCCCAACGGGTCCGGCCCTCAAGCTACCAAAATTGTGACCATATATTGAAATATGAGCCTGTGTGTGAACATTCCACTGATTTCCCATGTGCACAGCGCAAAAACTCTGAACAGCCTGATTTGAGTTTTCACGCCGCTTCTAATATATATCTTCTGGTTTATTATGAAAGCTTATGTTACCTTCGAACTGTCCTCAACCTAAAAGCATAGCTGAAAAATATCTGACGTTGGCCGGTGTCGAACTTACGCAGAAAACATTATTCATACTGTTGGTTTGCAAGTCCAATGCGCTAACCACTGAGCCAAAGAAGATCTTCTCTTACGCAGGTGCCAGACATTGTATTTAAACCAACGAAGCTATGCAGGACAGTGGTGAGAGTGGTCTCCCATAGTACCATGCCCTTTAAGTGTCATCATATATTAATGACGATAAGCCTATCTAGGCAGTAATGTGCTTTCTGAACTAACCAAGTCGGAACAATGCCGACATAAATGGCCAATCCCGGAAGGAGCCCCCATGTTACGCAACCTAACCCTAGCTGAAAAATATCCAACGTGAGCCGGTGTCGAACCCACGCATACAACCTTAATCAAATAATTGGTTTACAAGTCCAATGCGCCAACCACTGAGCCAAAGAAAGCTCTTCCACGACGCAGGTGTCAGACATCATATTTAAACTAACGAAGCTATGCAGGACAGTGGTGAGAGTGGTCTCCCATAATAGTTACAAAATGGTCATGTTGGGGTATGCCCTGCCTTCAGGATGACAAAACGGGGCAAATCATACCCTGCTTTGCATGCGCATATGCGTGCAGAGCGGATATAATTTGCAAACAGATTTCACCCTTTGTCACCCTGATCGCAGGGCTTAAGATTAGGAAAGTCGAGAGCATCTTCAGACAACTAATTTAATCGTCCGTAGTTATTACTGAAGACTTCTAGAAGCAATCCCACTCAATGTCGCTAGATATCAATCTTTGTAAATGGCGAAAGTATACTTTTCCCATTTTATCGCAAGATCACGGGGAAATTCCATTATCCGTATTTGTACAATCGCCTGATAATGTCATGGTATTTGTATGGGAAAATGTATCAAAACGATTTTTTCCCGTCGAGAAAGATCATTTTTTTGTAATCATTTTTTTTTATACTAAACCAACTTCTGAAGTGAACACCAAAACATTTAAGACGCATTTTCGTCTTACCGATTACTTCAACATATTTAGGACAAAAGTCATGTAACACCAATCTATCAACACAATTCCGCGTCGTGTACAATATAAAATAACCAAATATCTAATGGACTAAAAGTAAGGGATCAAAACTTTACGGATTCTTTTGTAAAAGATGCACTCTATTTTCACAAGTCATTTTCTTCTATTTTAAATACTCGTCCCCTATCTTGAGGAATGGTTTATAAAATATGAAATTATATAAGAGAACCTTACATACGCTTAAGACAAACCGTACCTTTGTA
This sequence comes from Fragum whitleyi, assembly GCA_948146395.1. Lineage (NCBI taxonomy): Eukaryota > Metazoa > Mollusca > Bivalvia > Cardiida > Cardiidae > Fragum > Fragum whitleyi. The sequence continues at coordinate 38,715,448 of OX411547.1, read as the reverse complement.
CAACCAGCAATCCTTAAGTCAAAGGAGCCCCCCACCCTCTATCTCTCTCTCTCTCTCTCTCTTTAACTCTCTCTCTTCTCTTCTCTTCTCTTCTCTTCCCCCCTCTCTATCTCCCTCCCTCCTTCCCTACCCCCCCCCCCCCCCCTCTCTCTCTCTCTCTCTCTCTCTCTCTCTCTCTCTCTCTCTCTCTCTCTTCATCTCTCTCATTCAGTTATACAATTATACAGATTTATACAACAACAAAAAGAGAATTTCATAATAATGCAAATATTTTCAAGACATACGCGAAATGCCTGTATATTAATTGTTCGTCCGTGAAACTAGTTATATCTAAAAGGCGGAATTCCAGTATTGCATCCCCCCCATCTTCACACAGGGGCCTGTTTCATCAGCTATTTAGGACGTATTTTTGTCTAAAAAACGTCATAGGACATTTTTAAGACAAAAATCGGGTTTCACCAAAGTCGAGAGATTTAGGAAGTTCCTAAATTTTGTCCCAAACGTAGGACACCGATTTAATTAATTAATTAATTAATTAATTAATTAATTAATTAATTCCTTTATTCATTAAATTGATCTGATTAAGTAATTATTAATCATTCATTCATTCCAACACTCACTCAAACCATTCAAAAGCGTTCCTAAATCACTAAAGCATAAGATAAACAGGTATTTATACCAAGTCGTTTTAAAAATCCTCGATTTCACTGGCTTAATTGAATTTTTAAGCGTCTAATTGGTTCGGGAAGAATGTTTTTCTTTTTATAGAACTATAGTGTATATTTATTAAACTTAGGGAAGGTAATAAATATGAACAAAGCGATATCGGATTGCCTCCATTTAATTTCATTTTAAACTCATACAGCGGAATCATTCAATTTCGTTCCGAGATCATTCCAAAAATCATTCATCTTATTAATTCCACGATTTTCTTAACTTTAAAACTTTGTGGTGTTGTAATGGACTAAAGCGTTTTTTTTCAAAATGTCAAGCATGAAATGATCACCCAAGATGTAATTTTTACTAGGTGTCCACTATAAGGCACAATTCCTTACGTAAAATATTCCCGTGGGATCTCCAACTTGAACCGCTCCACTCAGATTGTCGCAGGTATTCAGTACACACGTATCAAGTGCATCCTGGGCATAACTGATGCAAGTTGGGTCAGAGTTACATAGCGCTTCGCATTCAGGTTGGGGAGTATTAGGGGTACCACTTGGCGGATTCAATATAACAGGACAGGCGATGACGTTAAAGGGATAGGCTATATACGTATCGCCGTACGCCGGACAGTCTGAAAAGAAATATAATTCACAGATCGCTGCTGTTCGTAAAACAATCGATGGGTCAAATTCAAGAAAATTGGCGAGTTAAACGTCGTAGCTACAGCTTGAGGCCGACCCCTTTTATCCCTCTAAAATCAGTACAGTGGTTTCGCGTTCCTCCGAGAGGGCGTAAACTCGAACTCATGCGAAAGCTCGAGCTCGCCTTCCGGTCCCGACGCGTTAGCTCTAAAGGAATAATTGTGAGAATGGAAGGAATTACTTGCCACCTCGCCTATCTACTAATTGACAGTACTCATAAACTTTTGTCATTAAGCAGTGGTAGCCATAAAAACATAATATTAATATGCAATATTTTGAAGAACGTGCGTGTTACAGTGTCTCTCATAACAATTGCCAAAATAAAAATTCTTTCATTTCGGTGACCTATGTACGGACATCAGTAACATTGACCCCGTGCAATTTTTACCTTCATCGACTTATGTAGATTTTTCTCTTTTAAAAGCTGACGATTTGATCAAACTAAACCACCTGATTTAAAAAAAAAATCGTTTCAAATCGTTGTTTTTAATTTCACAAAACTGTTCCTAGAGGACAAATTTACAAAGGTACTGCACATTTTGAAGGCAAAAATTCAAAAATAAGTAAAAAAAAAAAAAAAAAAAACAACAAAAAACAAAAAAAAACAAAAAACAAAAAAAAACCCAACGCAGTCAAACGTCTCCATAGAGGACAATTTTGCTTACTGTCATTAACTCGAATCATGCGATGACTGTAGCAATTTCATCAGGCCGTGAGTGTTCGATTTATCGCGAGACCAGTGTAATTGTAAATATACCCGGAGATAAAAGGTTGTTGTTCACGTTTCATTTGGACAGAGAAAGAACGCCAGAGTCATTCGTTTTAAATTTGTGCACGTTCATAACGAATAACCCGTCATAAACGCTATTTTTATTACGATTTTGAAATACAATATGCCTAGATTATTTTACTTTGATTTCGACCTTTGTGTGACCTTAAACTTCAAATTACTGACATGGAGTTAACACACGACACATCGATAGGCGGTGGTATACAGTTTTGCCCAGTTTCTTTCAAACTTAACATGTCAATTTTTTTTTTAAAAAAGAGTTATGCAAGGAATCTATAGGCGGTGGTTACAATTTTGCCAAATTTCTTTCGAACTTAACATTTCAAAAATTAAGGAAAAATTTATGTAAGGAATGTTTCATAATCTCCAAGGAGAATCCAAGATCCGCATTTTCACTACTTTTTGCGAATCTTGGGGTTACAACGGAAGTTTCATTTTTCAGATTTATTATCTTTTAATTATACGGGCGCAGCCATGAAAGCGCGTTATTTCGCACGTGGGTTTTTTATGAAGTCACAACTTCAACGATCCCGGAAAGGAGGATGTTGACTAAAAAACAAACAAAAATCAAACGGATGATTCAGCGAGAAAAAGTTGTAACTGCCTATATGTTTATAGGCAGTTACAATTGTTTCGCGATGAGCCATCGATGAATTATGCAAATTATTGTAAAATGTGTCAATAAAATGTGTTTGAACATAAGAGTGTATGTGAGAAGGCAGAGGGGGCTAGGAGTTGATCATGCTAGTTATAGTGAGAGAAATAATAGGAATTTATTGTAAGGCTAGCTAATGCAATATTGATAAAAAATTAAAAGCGGCGTAAAAGCCAATCCAAACGAAACAAAAGTCATACGGTTCTAAAGAGAAAGTGATAAAAACAGTATGGTTTTTTCCACATACCTTGGACGCAAGTACAGGCTGCGTTGTAATGGTATCCTCGTGTGCACTTGCACTGTCCGAAGTAGCATTCCTGATTTGGGTCAAAATTGCTGAAAATACAAGTGGCTAATCCGGTACCATCTGCCGGGCATGAAATGGACGTACAAACCGGCCCAGGTGGAGAGACTTGTCCGCCTGGTGTAGGTCCGCCTGGTGTTGGTCCGCCTGGTGTTGGTCCGCCTGGTGTTGGTCCGCCTGGTGTTGGTCCGCCTGGTGTTGGTCCGCCTGGTGTTGGTCCGCCGGGTGTTGGTCCGCCTGGTGTTGGCCCGCCTGGTGTTGGCCCGCCAGGTGTTGGCCCGCCAGGTGTTGGCCCGCCAGGTGTTGTTTCGCCTGGTGTTGTTTCGCCCGGTGTTGTTTCGCCTGGTGTTGTTTCGCCCGGTGTTGTTTCGCCAGGCGTTGTCTCGCCCGGTGTTGTTTCGCCAGGCGTTGTCTCGCCCGGTGTTGTTTCGCCTGGTGTTGTTTCGCCCGGTGTTGTTTCGCCCGGTGTTGTTTCGCCTGGTGTTGTTTCGCCCGGTGTTGTTTCGCCAGGCGTTGTCTCGCCCGGTGTTGTTTCGCCTGGTGTAGGGACGCCTGGTGTTGTTTCGCCTGGTGTTGTTTCGCCTGGAATAAAAGGATTAAACAAATCTCATAATAAAGCTGATGATTCAATTTGCCGAAGATTGTACACTGATAATTAGTCACATCTTTCAGTTTTGTTTCAATGTAAGTATGAAAGGCAAAACCTGAATCATCTTTTGTCAAAAATATTGCATAAAGTCTTTAGGCATCTTCAAAGTCAGATGAATACCAAATGCATTATTATGTACCCTTTATAATGTTAATTAGTCTTTTTCTTACTTTATTATCCATTCAGAACGCTGGATTTTTCAAATTTTTGATGGTTTATTTTCCATAAACTACCCAGCTTAGGTTTAGTTTGATCATTATATAATTGAAAATTAAACGATTTAAATAGCCTCAGTCGGTCGCTACGCTCTCTCCTTTTGGCTGTTTAAATCGTTTAATTTTCAATTGTTATCGTTTAACTATTGCGTCTTAGCTGTAACAATAGCCCTTTATTGAAAGGTAAACACGTTGGTAATTTTGAGATTTTGTTCGCCGCGCTCTAGATATTATGCTCACGCGATAAGCGCGATATTGTATATAAACACTGGATCAATCCATGTTATTGAAAACAGTGTTCATGTCGATTGGCTGTGTTTATTATACCGAAAAAAACATGCAGTAGTTTATCGAAGTGGCGTAGTCGAGTGGATAAGGACGACAGAATTTTGACCAAGCGGACCGAATTCAATTCTGCATTGCGACACCGTGGGGATGGATATAAAGGCCACTTTAGATAGAGCTTGAAATTGACGATTCGAAGATTCCAAAACCGAATGCAATAGCTAAAACAATTGTAGACCAAAGGCGATTGTTTCATGTATCGATATTTTATCGCATAGAATCGATAAAGGTTTCTCCGAACGGTATAATCCTGTATGTTTAATCCTATGATACATATCTAAAATATAAAGAAACATATAGAAAAGAAATTTATCTGCGTATATTTGATGATGTAAAAAATTTAATTTTCTCGAATAAAACCAACAATAACAAAATGTGCCGATGACAGGATACGAACCGGGAGCGTTTTGGTAACAATCAGTCGATAGTCTAGCATGCGTATCCACTGAGCCATCGCAGTCATTTACACACGTCACGGTATTTTACATATATAATATCAGGTTCTGTACAGGAAGTTAACATATTCGATAAGTAACCTGCACTACCTATAGAAAATATCGATACAACCGTCTAAATGTTAACATTATCGCGTGCAATTTATACATTGTACATTAAAAATGTATCCGTTTATGGTCTATACCGATTTATTATAGTTCGATTACGAATAAAGCAATCCTGTTTGTTTTCACATTCCTGAGAGAGAGGCGGTGGTTTAAACCCATTGCTACACAGATTGAGGGATTTTCTTTTATCTTTCCTAATTTGAGTTGAAATTTGAAAGCAGTTGTCTGCGAATATTGTAAAAATGCCAAATCCAAAAGTTATACGAATCTACCAAATTTTAAAAAAAATGTATCAGAAAACTAGGTCCCGTTTTCCGATGAGATCTTTCAAAGACCTTTGCATTAGTTGCAAGATAAATTTACTAAGCGGCTTTAAAAACGCAATACTTAAACATCACTGAAAAACAAATATAAGTGAACAGACTCGCACTAAAGTATACTTATTTTGTTACCTTAACAAGATACATGTACCTTTAATCCCACATCAATGCAATTTTGAAACATTCTCTTGTATTCCCCCCAAAACGGTGACAATTTTAAACATACCAACAAAAGTTGATATTTCTCCATAGCCCTACTGTTTAGACGATATTTTCTTTTCAAATGAAACAAAAGCCAAACAAATTTCTGAGTTTAGTTTAATGAAGAGGTCGAACAAAGGATGAATAATGCGAATAAACACGTTTGGTGCAAAGACGATATCAAAACGTCGTCTTTTGACCGAAATTAACGTCGCTTTTTCATTCCTTTCGTAGAACCACAAACGTTGTTCATGTGAATGCGGTTTTGGCAAACAAAGTCTGTTCACGCTTTTTACCCCTTACCAGATACTTGTTTAGAGTAAAGGTGCCATTTTAAGCGTGTTTACGGCATGACACTAACAACATTTTAACACGAAACGTCTTCTGAAACTCCCTTTTGGCAAAGTCCTATCATGCAGACGTTAAAATATTGATGGAATAAATCAATAATTTTTAGTCTAATCGATGTTGTCAACGTTCCGATTCTAAGGAACAATTTCCCTTTTGAAATACTCAATTCACAGAACCGTCTTTTCGAAGTGAGTGAGTTGATTTCATTTCTTTTAGCGGTTTTTTTAAATGTCTATCGTCAATTACCTTCCACATTTCTGATTTGTGAAATCAATCGACCATGAAAAGTGCAATGGCAAAGAAAGGGTGGACAGTAAATTGCTATGCCGAAACTAACCAAAGCGTCATATCAAATGAAGATCAAGTCGATTCAACAGAGTATCGCCTTTGTATGATTTTAGCTAAATTTAGTTAAAACAAGTCTACTTTTCTGTACTCAAATTTCAAATTTACTTTGTTGCATTTCTGAAGTCGCTCAGTATATTATGAAGGTTTGGAGATTCGAAGGTTGATTAACCATGGTTATACTTTTGAATACTCTCTGCAGAAAAAATAATATTAATCAAAGCACTGAAAGTATTGATGCTCGATTTTTCTGTTCGCGTACTAGAGTGATACACCCATTCGTTGCCA